>CAJHNH020001028.1:122500-132500 GCA_905116865.2 Candidula unifasciata
CAGCAGTACTGGCTTTAGGCACAAGCTAAGCTGCAATTAGGTATGCAAACACCGATAAGTATGAAAGGACGTGCACATATGTAGTGTTGTCTGCGTGTATGAGTACTCGAGTGCATGTACGCATACACCTAGTTGGGTGCGTCCATATACTCCGGGGATTCATACACAAAACCATCCCATTCCACAGCATGCATACAACATGCACGTGACCGACAGGACTCACAACAAGATATGACTGACAGCAAATAGGGAAAACAAGTGACTCAATAATGAAAGGACTAGAACGCATAACCACCAATACCACCCCATCACTGGGATGATAGCAGTGGTTGGTAACGTGATACACATAGTCCCGGCAAAAGGCCACGCTAGAATCCAGCAAGACGACAACGACGAGAAATAACTGAATGGCCTCCCGCCCCCTTTCCCCTCACCTTTCCCTAACTCTTTCGGATGCACTATGAGTTTAACCCCCCAACGCATTCCCACAGAGAGCACTTGAGTTCGTTACCCAACATGCCACAGCAATTCTCATCGCCGAACATTTGGATCTCAAAGCGTGAGCTGGATGCTCCGGTTATATGGTATTTACGTACACCGGAGCTTAGCTGTCAACACAAACCGATCACATAATAACAAATGACGACTGGACCCGCTAAAGACTCCACATAAACTCTCACATACATATCCATTACATGACTAACCCGTTTATATTGCAGGAAGACAACTATAAGACCACTATGGTCACACGCGGAACATTTTCACATTTCGGAACTATTCAAATTCAAAAACTGTTTTCAGTAATTTTTGGCAAATTTAAAATACTCAAAATTGTAAAACAATAAATGGTGGTCCAAAGGACGTTGTGTATGGAAGCTCGCTCTCCTTCGAGATACGCCTAGCCAGATCAAAGGGAGACAGAACAAACAGGAAACACCAAGAAAGAAGAAGGAAGACACAGTGACAACAGGACGAGCGGTTTGATTCGGATGGAAGCATCAAGCCCAGAAATGGCACAAACACTAAAATTCAGTCACGAAAGTGACGCAAATAACCCAGACCACAAATATAGGCGGAGACTATAGTTTTCTTTAAATAGAGCCTTTAAGGGGGTTATATAAAAGATGTGATTTTTCTGACATTTTCTTTATTATAGAAAAAGATGGTTTAGAAAGAGACGGGAGCCCGAAGACAAATAATCACCTACATCAGTTTGAGACAGTCATCATTGTTCAGCCATATTATGAGAAGAGGGAATGGAACATGTTGTGACCACTGGAAAGATTTGTGGAAGGGGGGATAGAGGAAGACAACGATAAATTCTCTTGACAGTCTTGTTGCATTGCATGGAGGTGTGTCGGCACATGAACTGATAGGAGATCTCAAATTGTGGAAATGCACGATCGCCCACGCCAGTCGGCAAGGCCACGGTGATGATGCTGATGATGATGATGATGATTCTTTATTATTTTTTATACTACAAATTAAACGACAATATATTTTCATTATCCATATTTTCAAAGGCTTGTATATTTTAAAGTTATAGGAAAGCAGTAGGGGTCTCTGGGCTTTGTGTGGCTTAGGGCCTCAACAACCCTAAAGTCCGGCTCTGCAACTGAATAAAGTTCAACCCCACTAGGACCGCACAACAAGCGATAAACACCCGATGACACAAAGTGCCACCGTGTGGCTGAGGATCACCGTGAAGAGGTCCCAGAATTTGCATTCAGACATTAGACCATATTTATGGTCGGGCTATATTGCGGCCCCTGGCAAGAGCCAGGGTGGGGCTTCAAAATAGAGAAACAAATCTCACAAGGAGATGACTGGATTGATAATCCGTCTATGCCTGCCAGCTGTGTGTTGTCATAGACTCCTTCTGCCTGGAGACAGGTTTACGAAACTAAAATGAGCTCCCAATGCAAGCCAGCTTTAAACTATTCTTAGCCTTCACCGTCTGCTAGCTCCGAATGAATTTGCGTACACATCCGTTGTACGGATATTGTGTATTTGTATACAGACTGTTAGTTCCTTGCCTCTTTGACATATGCTCTGTGGAGAGGAAACACTGCTAACTGCAATACTTCTCGTCCTTTTCAGGACGAAATTTTTCGTTAATTGAAGCCCTACTCTGGCTTTGCCGGGGACCGCAATATAGCCTGGCCATAAATATGGCCTAAAGGCTGAACGCGGTTTCTGGGACATCTCCACGATGATCCTCAACCACATGGTGGCACATTGTGTCATCGGGTGTTTATCGCTTGTGTGATGCCCTGGGGTTGGGGGGGGGGGTGGGTGTAGAAAGTCAGTCAGTCAGTCACTGCTAATTAATCGTCTCGTACGACATGCAGTGAGTATATTCTTTGTTCTCCAAAATGTAACCCAGGAACAAGGCCGTCTGCAATACTGGAGATGGCCTCGCCAGGAACCTACATCGGGAAGATTAAGGTTTGAGGTTTGAACAACGGATCAGCATCATGGCACACGGATATAACACACGGGAGGATAGTGTTGGAGATGACCAACTGAAAACAAAACGCGTGCAATTTGATGTTTAGAAAAGTTCCCGTAGTTCCCGTTATTCAAAACTGTAAGCGTGCTGATTGTTTGTTTACAATCAGTGTCATAACGCGCAAATCCCCCTGTAGGTTCCAGGGACCCTATTGTGGGGAAAACAAGAATAGACCCACTGCCTACCCAGAAGCATGTCGTAAGAGTCGACTAATTGGGGAGCTTCCTTTGAAGTCGGAGTGCTTTTGCCTGAGAGGCATGGAATTGGAACAGTGTGCATATCAAGTAAATCAGACCTGTAAAACTAATGCACACGCAACCCTCAGGTTCTGGAGTAGGACTGCAGTTCAGAAGTGGACGAACAACCAGAACTTTCCGTCATAGTGTACAGCTGGTGAACGCGAAGAAGAAGAAGAAGAAGAAGAAGAAGAAGAAGAAGAAGAAGAAGAAGAAGAAGAAGAAGAAGAAGAAGAAGAAGAAGACATAGCGCAAATAAGGAAAATATGAACTGATGACATTAAAGAGCTTCTAGTGGACACTGAATGACAAAAACCATTGCTGCCCGTTAGGGAGTGGATCCCAAACTGTTTCTCCCTACAGGGCTTAAGGATGATGATGATGATGACACAAGAGGCGGGGGATAGACTTGATAAGCAACGCTAGACGCTCACCTGCGGATCGGAAGGTCGTAGGTTCAAGTCCTGTCGGAGCCGAATTTTTTTTTCTAAAAAAATTGACCTTGCCTCCCATGTCGACCTAGCCTTATATGGGTATCAGATAAAGTCCAGGGAAGTAAAGGTGGCAGGCGTGATGTTGAGCATATCACCCACCGAGTGACGATTGGTCTGCAAAATATAGGCCTAACCATTTCCCTAAAAAGCTTGAATTCATGGAAAATGGTCCTTGTTCTTTTCTATTTTACATACAGCCCCGCCCACACTGGACTACGTGTTAGTTTGCGACCATTTGGTGGTGCCCCGGTACACAGACGGCTATAGATATTTGTTTTTCTGACGGCCTCCTGTAGCCTTTTACAAGACCGGCTCTAGCTGACCTTTTTGATCTTCTACCGGGGGTTTTGATTTTCCCAAAGCTGCAGGAAGTCGTGCCCAATAAAACTTTACTATATGGCTGTATGGCGTGATGCTGACAACATCACCCATCTTGTGCCGTTGGTCTATAAATTATAGGTCTAGCCCTATATGCCATACACGCCTAAAGGAAAGGGAAAAGGGTCATCTACTTTACTTAGGCCTATATGGCTCTACGCGGCGTCCGTGGCTTATGCCTTACGAGTCCGACTCGTAATTCCAACGCATCGCAAACGAAACCCACTGCTGGCTGCGTGGATTTTTATCATGGTACGAGGCGTCGCAGGTCAACCCAGCTTAAAACGGGTACTAGGATATATGTCCTGTGGAAGTAAAGACGGCCGACGTAATGCTTACCACATTACCCACCTAGTGCCGATTGGTCTGTAAAAATATGGGTGCTCTTCCCATGCCCGATGCGCTTAAAGGCGTGAAAAGGGATCTTTACTTACTTTCATTTATATGACTCTACGGTTAACCGGGTTTTCCCGGATTGAAGCTGTTTGATTCTTACCATTCGAAGCCTGAACACATCTGTCTGAGAGACAAGAAACCAACATTCTGCATACAGTATTACAAATAATCAAGATCTTTAAAACAGCGTCAACGTCTGTGGCTTAGGCGTTGCGAACGCGCCTCGTAATGCCAAGGTGCCAGGTTGATCCCAGCTGCGGGCCTTGCGTTGGTTTCGACAGTGGTTTTGAGAAGAAGACCGTCCAGTAAGCAATGGCAAACTACTGAACGTAAACTTGCCTAGAAAAACCACAACAGCCACCAAAAGAAAAATGCTGTTGCTGGCCCTGCAATTCCCTGTAAAGGAAACGCAACAAACTTTTTAAAACAGCTGCGCACGCAACCTTTAAGTCCTGCAACTATGCCTGTCCAGAAGTAGACGAACAGCCAGAATTTTCCGTCGAAATTTACAGCCGGTGATCACGAAGAGTGAGTGAGGAAAATTGAGCCTTGTTAGTATTATACACTGAGCAATCAACAACCTGGACTCAAAGAGCACCTATTCGGATGAGAATATCCCCAGGTTCCAATCACAGAAACCCCGTTTTGAGTCGTATAACAAGGTTATATTGTGGTACCCAACGGCATATACTTCTCGTCCTTTTTATGACGAAATTTTTCGTTATTTGAAGCCCTACTCTGGCTTTTGCCAGGGGCCGCAATATAGCCTGGCCATAAATATGGCCTAAAGGCTGAACGTTGTGTCTGGGACCTCTCCACGGTGATCCTCTCACTTGGTGGCACATTGTGTCATCGGGTGTTTATCGCTTGTGTGATGTCCTGGTGGGGTAGAAAGTCAGTCAGTCAGTACCGGGAGGTTACAAAGGGACATGTAGTATGACTGGGTTGGGTATGGTTTCGATCATAAATAGGTTTTATTTAACATTATTCTCTAAAGTGCCGGATTTATACTTGATTAGGGCCTATGCTTTATAGAACCGTGAGGCCCCTGACGTTTTAAGTGACAGTTACTCTTAGAAAACTGTAAAATACAAGTTAATAAAAGGTGGAGTTGATTTTTTTCATCATCATCATCATAAACCACTTCTGCCGCTTAGCGCCGTGGGGAGAAATAATTTGCGTACCAATGCACGCTGGGAGCCACTGGCTATTACCATGCCGTGAAGGCGTAGTGTCTTTAATGTTGTCGATCCATATTTCACTGCCGTCCTCTTGATCCTGTAGCTGATCTTCTGGTTATGTTATTCACATTAAATAGACTACAAGTTAAAACAACTAAAAACCTGAGATAATACACACATACCATAATATTTATAATATTAGAAATTTATTGCAGATTTTTATATTAAAAGAAAGCTGCATTTGTGAAAGGATTTTAAAAACAAGATTTGTTGGGGCCCCTGTAGACTTTAAGGCCCCAAGCTTTAGCTTAGTAAGCTTATGCATAATTGCAGCACAAATTATACACCAGGTTTGCTCTTCACCACCCACAACGCAGCGGCGCTATAACTGTTTCTGCTCTGCCATGAATCATTCCATTTCGTTAGCCCCACCTAGCTTATCTATCTCCAAGTGTGTAATCCTGCCCTCTACACAGTGAGACCGGGCATTAGTAATATCTTCATTGATGCACTCTTTTTCAGACAATTATTACTTTTTATTATAAGAGAAAGTTACAGGCAAGAGGTACACAGTGATAACGAGTGGGAGGACAACAGATACTGCAACTAATATTTTGTTCTAGTAGCAGCAGTAATATTAGTTGCAGTACAAATAATATGAGATACAACATCTTCATTGATGCACTCTATTTCAGACAATTATTACTTGTTATTATAAAAGAAAGTTACAGGCAAGAGGTACACAGTGATAACGAGTTGGGGGGGGGCAACATATGCTGCTGCTATTATTGTTATTCGAGTAGCAGCAGTAATTTTAGTTGCAGTACAAATAATATGAGATACACCAACATTCCTTGAATATAATATTTAGAGGATCAGTCACGATCGTTCACGTCTGCTACAGACCCAACCTCTGGCAAGAAAAAATAGAGCAGCGAGAATTCATGCCCGCGAGCACACACACACGCGCGCGCGTGCACACATACACACATACACTCACACCACACTACCCTGACACACCTGTCCCAACAAGCCAGAGATGGGTTTCTCAGGCGCCACCCGGTGCAAACATCATCCTGCCAGAAGGTACGACTGTAAATGGTGATGGCTGGAACCACCGGGTGGTTACTGAAACCGCGCTTTCGGCAGCAATGTCAAGGTTGCCTCCATTTCCGGTTTTAACATCCAAATTATTCATTATTTAATCTTTAAATAGTTTTTAATTTTTTAATTTTTATTTTCCATCTTAAGCACAATATTGTTTCATTCTGCAAAATGCCAGCTCAGTTCATCGTTAACATTTTTTAATCGCCTATATTCGGATTACTCTTCTTCTTTGTCCACCGTTTGTAAGCTCCTGCAACTTTGTCATTGTGCTAGGGTCTAAGTTTTGCGTGTACATCCGTTTTACTGGGTTATTTGTGTGCAGTCGGTTGTTTCTTGCCGCTCCGTCAGATGCACTCCGAATATTCGGATTACAGTGTACATGGCTTGAGAGGCTACTTGCAAATGAAAACACTCTTCGTAGGCAAACATGTGTTTTCGTATCATATAGTACTTATTACCAATAATTGTTCATAATGCCTAACAAAAACTTAGTTGCTTATCTTTTACAGCAAGTTGCAAAATCAGCATTTTTCGAATATCTGCTTTTTACTTGGCAGTTTCACGTACTGCAGATTCAATGCCTTCATATGTGGCGAGAAAGCATTGGTAGGTTGCTGTTGTTAACTCAAGGGTCGTTGCGCAATACAGCTGTCGAAATCAACGCAAGCGATCAGCTCATATTGCATAGCAGACATAATTATACAAATAGCCTGCAGTATAAAATATGCAGTAGCTGAGTTTCAACATAGCATAACCTCACTCGCTGTAAATAGCAAGTCATCTTACATCTCTCCTCAGCCCGCCTTCTGCACATCACTCCTGCCCTTGCCGAGTTTATTCTTAAGATTCGCGCCTACTTGCACTAGAAAAAAGCTTTTATAAATCTTTCACCCAGTAAAATATATTACATTACTATCATATATATAATTAGGACATACATTTACATTTTAAAATAATTGTGTTTCAAAAGGCAAAAAATAACCGCTTACCTAAGTTGCGGGATGCGTATCCAATCGAGTGAGATGTATGATGAATCTGCTTACTGGCCCACGCAAGTTCCAAGAATGTGTTATGTTTTCCGGGCGCTGAGTTGCGAAAGCTTGCGAGGTATGGCATTGCTCTCGTGAACATTATGCGAAATTGTGACAACAGAAAAGGGTAAATGGTGCTGATTCGCGCTCACTAATAATGCAAGAAGTCTACAATGCGGACCTTCCAAAAACCAACACAAAACAATTTTTCCAATATCAACAATAACTGAAGTTGGCCTTTCGAGATAGTAGTTATATCAATATTATCAGCATATCTGCCCGGCTCTCTAGCGTAGTTGGCTAATCCGGATTGCGCGGAAACCGGGTGACGAGCTCCTTGTGGTCCAGGTTCAATCCCGGGGGTAGGCAGAAAAGCCACATTTCTTCCAGATTTACGGTATTTACAATGGAATCAAGGCCGAAAGGTTGCGATATCCATAATACCGATCCTAAGGGTTAACAACTTATGGCTTCTGGATACTAAAACAAACAAACAAACAAACATCTGCATTTCTATATCAAAACTGTGCTACCGTTGCCAAACCTGGACACTGTCAAAGACAAGAGATCGCCCTAGAAGATAGACTGATGACATCAAAGACCCTCTACATCGTCACGGAATGACAATGGCTTTTGCTAGCGATCAAGCAATGGATTGCAAACTGTTCCTCCCCACGCCGCTTAACGTAAAAACGCGTATATTGCACAATACAACGAAGGACAAGATAACGAATGTATCATTACTCGTACATGACTTTAGGTTACAACAGGCTAGTTCGTCCAATACGGGTGCTCCAGTTATAACTTTCTGTAAGGTTGAGCAGGGTATTTAGAATTTATTATATTAGTATGCCATCAAAATTGAAATCTTTGTAATCTGACAATGATCAAACCTTAAGCCAGCAGCATGGAAAGTGGAAGGGAAGAAGAATGACAAGGTGTGCGTTTCCGTTTCACAGTATGGCTCCTCAACATTTAAGCCTAATCATCTTTTACATTTGGATGACACTATTGCCGTGTCATCTCGCATTCCTATAAGTGTGTGAGAGAGAGGTGGAGTGAGGAGGAGCTCGCACAAACACCTGCTTTGTACGTGAGTGTGCATGCTAGCGGATGTAAGTCAGTAGCATGCATCTATATAAACAACGTAAGCACTTCTTACAAATAAAAAAACAATCATATAATGACCTACCCCAACGCTCCCAAGAGGAATGACCACTATGCAACTGTGGCTCAGATAGCTACCAGCTAATGGTCACTACTGTCCACGAGCCAAGTTTGAACTGAGATAACAGTGAAATATAGATCTGTGTATGTTTTGGTTTTTGTTTTTTAACTCATTCTTCGTTTATTAGTTCATTATAAATTGTATGTTATTACTTGGCTTTAAACAGCATTTGTAGTCTCTTGGTGACCATCAGAGGGGATCCACAGTATCGAGCGATCCTTCTCTTGTGATTGTTCCACAAACAACTTTCCTTGCAGATCCAAACAAGTGACTTGAAGTAGTTGGCCTGCACCTTATCAGATACTGGCTCGAGAGGCGCAAAATGTATTGGTACTCAAGGAGAAAAAACTCAATTGAATGATCATGATTTGTAATTAGGGCGTTAATCTGTACCACGACGTGGAAAAATTGTTGAAAATAGCACAGAGGACCTAGAAATAGCAGCTAAAATGGCATTTGCAAATGTCATGTTGCTTCTATTCACAGTTTAAGAGTTTTTGTGACAGGCAGCCGTCAATTTTTAGTTGTTTGTGTGTGTGTGTGTGTGTGCGCGCGCGCGCGCGCGTGCGTGCGTGTGTGTGTGAGAGAGAGAGAGATAGAGAGAGAGACAAAGGACTATTTTAATGCAAAATTTGTAATTGTAATCAAATGTTTAGCTAGCAGACTAGAATATCACTATCTCCAGCTTAAGGATTATTTAAAGCTTAGTGGCTTTAGAATCATAACCTTACAAAGTACATTTAAAAAAGATAGTCACTGACAAACTGCAAAAATTTCTGGAAAGGGGAAAACTTCCCCCAAGAGGTCTGGGAAGCTACAGGCCAGGTCAAAAGCAGTAACTTGTGCTTTTGACGTTCATGAAGAGTTCCAGAACAGACAGGAAACGATGGCGGTAGCGTTGGATCTCGAGGATGCGTATAATAGAGTAAGATGGGACATTTTGATGACCGCACTGATGGAGAAGGGAGTCAGTCCCTGGTTGGTAAATTGGATTGCAGCTATTCTCTCCTTTCGTCGGGTTGTTCTTTGTCTTGGTACATGGACCTCAGAACCATGCATTATAGTCCTGGGATTTCCACAGGTATCTGCAATCTCACCTGTGCTTTTTAAAGTGTATGCGAACAAGACTGCAAGGCTAGAAGCACAAGGAGTTGAAAGAATACTGACATTTGCAGATGGTATTCTTGCATATAGGCTGGGGAGAAACCAGGAACAAACATATTAGGAGTTACAGGCGACAGTAGACAAAGTGGTTGACGTGTACAGAAATGGGCGTTGTTGTCCACCTGGAAAAAGCGTGTTTTGTGCCGTTTTTTAGACAACAGGATTGTTACAGCTGATGTTCCAGGTCTCACGATAGATGATAGAACGTCAACAGAGAGAGCAAAGTGAAGAATAGAGAGCAAAGTGAAGAACAGAGAGCAAAGTGAAGTATTT
>CAJHNH020001028.1:135000-206815 GCA_905116865.2 Candidula unifasciata
CGTACGTAGGCGAGCGTTTAAATATATAACTAAAACACAGAGAAACCTGATTTTCCCCAGGAAAGTCCCCGATGTTACCTCGCCCCGTTTCCTGGCAACCACGGCAGCACACGTGTTACCCAATTCTAGGGCGGGTTGCTGTTTTAACGTTGCTGTGGAAACAGCTGAAGTTCAAGGCCCGCTTGTTGAACGTGACCCAATTCCTTGTGGGTGAGGGGGAATTTTGGAAGCTTTGCCGGCCTGCTGTAGATTTGGTAGGTGTAACATTAATAAGTGACTGTGCTGGCCATGCTACAGACCCGGTATATTGACTCACGGACGGCCGCATGCACACCATCGCATGCAACACATCAGTTCACAGTAGGAGCCGTTTATCACGTGAGGTTATTAAAAACAAAGTTTACTCATTTGTAGAGTCATGGAAGCTGATGGTTACGAATTCACAATGAATACATTTAATTAGCATTCTTCTGTGTGTTCTGGGGCACTCCCTATGTGGGGTTTAAAGCCCCATTTATGTTACAATTTTATCTTCGCGGTCAAAGGGAAAGGTGGGAGGATCCACTTCATTGCAGCAGGTTTTATCGGCGCGGTAGTTCAATTGGAGTCGGCTCTGTGGCTAAGTCGATGCGAACGCTTCGCTTCGTAATGTCATGATGCCAGGTTCGATCCCAGCTGCGGGCAATGCGCCTTGGGTTGGTTTCGACAGTGGTATCAAGAAAGCCGACCGTCCAGTGCAATGGAAAACTACTGGATGTAACATGCCTAGAGAAACCACACAACAGCCAGGGGCTGTTAGGGTTGGTTCTGCAACGTCCTGTAAAGGATACGCAACTAACTAACTAGTTCAGTTGGATAAAATCATCTGCGCGGCAACCGGATGACGAACTCCTTGTGGTCCGGGTTCGCGCCTGGAGGCAGGTAGAAAAGACACATATTTACCAGATTTACGGTATCTATGATGGAGTCAAGGCCGTAGGGATGCTTTATCCATAGTACCGAGCCAAAGTGTTTACAACTCATAGTTTCTGGATTTGTTTGAAAAAAAAATCCTATATGGCTCAGCCTCTCTCCGCAGAATGGCTAGCTGCTTGCCGAAAGCGTCGCACAGAGTACGACCTCCATAGCTCCGGCGATGATCCCCAGGAATCTCCGTAAAAATTGCACTCATGAACTGAACGGCACCTCCTTGAAATGAACCTGTGACCTTCAGAGCACGAGGCAAACGGCTTGACCACTTTGCCACGGAGACCGTCTCCCCCCCCCCCCCCCCCTTTCTTCGCGGTCACTGGCTGTAAACCCAGATGGAAAGTTCTGGTTTTTCGACCACTTCTAGACTCTCGTCTGGTTCCAGATCCCCTTTCCTCCTTCCTGGACACCGTTTTACAGACCTGGGTTATTTGTATAGTTTCAGACGGCGGACCAACATCATCACACAAGGGGTAACCCATAAGTCCTCTGTTCTACTTCTGACTCACACCTGAGTCCGAAGAATCTCATCACAGTGCACGAACTCCGTAGTACCGGCCAGGATCCTGCAATACTTTAGTTAGATTTTTTACTCCAAATTTTGCCCGGGCTGAGCCGTTAGGCTATTCTTTTCGATTTCAAACTGTCAGGGAATTTTTTTTACGTGCGCAATAATACACACAGGCGTCCGATCTTACTACCCAGAGACCAGGGGAAATTACTAGAAGTCCACGTGAAAAAATCCCAGCCTTCACCGGGGACTGAACCCGGGACCTCCAGTACTTCAAGGGAATGCCATACATTGAGACCACGCAGCTCCCACCTTATTTGTATACATACAGTTGGTTCCTTGCTTTTCGAGCAGTTGCACTCCGGTTTCGAAAGATGCTCCCAGTTAGTCGATTCATCATCATCATCATCAGGTGCCTTGCCAACTGGCGTGGGCGATCATGCCTCTCCATAATCCACGATCTCCTGCAGCATGTATCAATTCGTGTGCCGACACACCTCCATGCCAAGCAACAAAACTGTCGAGAATCTTCTCTCGTTGTCTTCCTCTATCTCTCCTTCCACAGATCTTTCCAGTGGTCACAACATGTTCTATTTTCCCTCTTCTCATAGCATGGCCGAAAAATGATGACTGTCTCCTTCTGATGTCTGTGATTAGTTGTCTTCGGGCTCCCACCTCTTTTAAAACCAAGAGGTTTTGAAAAAGGCGGGAGCCCGAAGACAACTAGTCGATTCAGACGACAAGCTTTTTGGAGAGGCAGTGGGCTTATTCTTGTTTTTTTTCCCCCACAATGGGGCTTGGAACCAACAAGGGGAGATAAGACGAGACTAGACACACTGCACTCTTACAGTCATGTAGGAAAATCGGAGTACATGGTCCTGATGGGCGAGGAACCACCAGACTGCACACAAGTAAGCCAGATCTGTTAAATGAATCATCATCATCAACCACCTCTGCCGTTAAGCGTCATGGGGAGGAATAATTTGCGATCGAGTGCATGTTAGCTGCCACTGGCTATTGTCATGCCGTGAAGGCGTAGAGTGTCTTTTATGTTGTCGGTTTATGTTTTCCTCGGCCGTCCTCTTGCTCTTGTAGCTGATCTTCTGAGATGTAGTGCTTGTGATGGTATTTGATCTTACGGCATTCTAACAAGATGGCCAAACCACTTAATCTGCTGAAGGTGCATGCAAAACTCCGGTTCTGGAATAATATCAAAGATTGTTACGTTTAATATACTTAAGTATACTACCGGAGTAACGAGACAAGATAAAATGAAGAAATGAGAAGACTAAGGCTGAAACCAGTCAGCCAGGTAATTCATCAGAAGACCCTTTAAAGAGCAACAGATGATATGGTTCCTCTGTCGTCAGGGGAGAAAACTCATTTACCAGCTGCCACAGAGTGCCATTCTGAAGAAATATACGCTGAAAACCGTGCACAATAGAATGACAACATCAAAACAACCTTAAAGACATTCAGATTAACTTACGCAACGAATGGACTATCCTCCCACTACCCTTCCCCAAGGGATTTGACGCAGGTCGCAGGTTCGCTCCCAGGCGTAGCCGAACATTTTTGGGGGGTCAGAAATCTTCTTCTTCTTCTTCGCGTTCACCAGCTGTACACTCTGGCGGAAAGTTCTGGTTGCTCGTCCACTACTGAACTGCAGTCCTGCTCCAGAAGTGTTGCGTGTGCATCAGTTTTACAGATCTCATTCTCTTGAATACAGACTGTTGGTTCCTTGCCTCTCCGGCAGATGCACTCCGACTTCAAAGGAAGCTCCCCAATTAGTCGACTCTTACGACATGCTTTTGGGGAGGCAGTGGGTCTATTCTTGTTTTCCCCACAATGGGGCCCCGGAACCCACACGGGAGGGGGGGGGGTCAGAAATGAGATTGACTCCCAGGTTGACCCAGCCTTGAGTGGGTACCAGGTGCAGACCTGGGAAGTAAAGGTTGCCGGCGTGATGCTGACCACATCACCCATCACGTGCCGATTGGTCTATAAAAATGTAGGTCTAGCCCTACATTCCCAATACGCCTGAAGGCATTTAAAAGGCACCTTTACTTTTACATTTTAAGTATACTTTTCGCCCGGCTCTCTAGCGTAGTTGGCTAAACCGGATTTCGCGGTGACCGGGTGACGAACTCCTTGTGGTCCGGGTCACTCCCGGGGTTAGGCAGAAAAGCCACATTTCTCTCAGATTTACGGTATTTATCATGGGATCAAGGCCGAAAGGTTGCGATATCCATAATACCGAGCCTAAGGGTTAACAACTCGTGGCTTCTGGATACTAAAACAAACAAAAACAAACAAGTATACCTTTCAAACAATTGTGATAATCACTGTGATTGGCATGTCTTTCGTCACTTGCTTCATTGTTTTTATAAAAACTTATTAACTGCTTGCGTTTTTTCTCCGGGTAAGCTACCAGTTTGGATATCCCTGCGACTGAAAGTGTCGCATGCTAGATGCTAAACCATTATCATCATGTAGCAAATCCTTTGCAGAACATCGCTCTCATCACAGTCTTCCCCCACAATGCTCTTTGCTCATTCACTCGCTCGCACTGTCACACACATACACCACCGCCAACTCTAGATTTATAGCTAAAGATGGCCGTGCATACACCTACTAGACTCATAAACGCGCGCGATTAGTTCATTACCGCTCCATCTGTGGGTTTTTCCGTTAAGATACTTGTACCTACGGCCATCTTTAGCTATAAATCTAGATTTGGCGGTGTTGTACCTCTGGTCGCTATGTCAAAAGACCGCGCCCGACATCCGATGTGGAAGATTGAAAGAGACCCTTTGTCTTAGATAATGGTTAAACCCCGACCGATGTGTTGGTGTGGCTTTGCGCTAGCTACTCGTGTACTGGGAATAGCAAAAGCTGAATTCGCAATACCGATGTGTAGACGCAATGGCGCCTGGCGCTAGAATCGATAGAATATCCGCCCCTGGCAGACAACCCCACCACTGGCAGATAACCAGAACAAAAAGTAGAGTATGCCACATATTTTACAGTAACCGTTCCAAAATTCTGACGTCTGATTAGAATCACTTAAAAAATACAGACGTTGTCGCTAAGCAGGAGCATGAACCACTCACCGCTTTTTTCTTACCTATAATTTTCTACTCCTTTTAAAAACTTCTCTAGATAGAGTCGCCCGTGGACCACTATAGCTTTTTATAAGGCCATCCAGGTCCATGGAATTTCCCGTTTTTGTGCAACTTCGAGGGGCTGGTGTGTGTTCACTATGTTTATCGAGTAGATTGATTCACAAATTAAGCTAGTTTCAGTAATTTGCATGATATTTGGGGTAAGGGGGGGGGGGTGTGTTCACTTTCTTGTAGAAGACAAATTAGTGTGTGATATATTATTATTTTCATTATTATTATATTATCTAATAACAAATAACACATGAAGAGACAGGGTTACGAATACCAGGATTCGAGGAAAATCTGGAATAAGACCAGGTCTGGGTTATATTAACAGACTAAGAATGAAATGGCTCGGCCATTTAGTGATAATGCAGCCATGCCAAACTGCACATGGTATTTTTTTTTTTTTTTTTTTTTTTTACAGCAGAACATCTGGGAGGAAGGCGAGAAGAAGACCAAGAAAGAAACGGATAAATGGTGTAGCTGAAGCCTGCCAAAAGATGAACAAATCTATCACTCAAGCCACCCAAGAAGCGCAAGACAAATACACACACACACACAAAAACGACACTAGGCTACAACCTGGTATCCTTGAGACGACAGAAGAAGAAGAAGACAAAGACATTCCAAAAGACAGTTACCACGACCTTCACATCTGAAATTTCTGTCTTGAAATTTTATGTGGCTGTGACGCCGGGTGCTTTCACTGCATCGGTTGTCTCTTACTCTCTGGTTCTTAATGCTCATCCTTGGTGCATGTTAACAATGCTGCGGCCATCTTGTACGAGCTGACGCGCATGCGCATAGTGCTAAATCGTCAAGAGAGGTACTTTGGGTAATGACAGCTGACCATTCTATGTTCCGAAATTTAAAATACAAAATTCTCCATACCGTTCCATATAGACACGGATACAAATGCTTTTACCTAACGTCTTCCCTTCGTGTTTGCCATTCTAAGAATTACTTTTTTTTTTCTTTCTATTCTGAATATGAAGAGGCCAGTACTCACTAGAAGGCTGCATAGTCTCGAGATATGTAGTCCGCCTTGAGTGCTGGAGGTCCCGGTTCAAGCCCGGGTGAAGGTTGGGATTTTTTTAACGTAGACTACTAGTAATTTTCCCCAGATCTCTGGGTAGTAAGACCGGACACACATATGTATTGTTGCGCACGTAAAAAATATCCTGGCAGTTCAAAATCGAAAAGAGTAGCCTAACGGCCCACGGCAAAATTTTGAGTCAAAAATCTACCCGAAGTATTTCAGGATCCTCGCCGGTGCAACGGAGTTCGTGCACTTTATTAAAGTCGAACAGAGCACTTATGGGTTGCACCAGTGTGCCTTAATGTTAATCCGCTGAATAAACATAAACTCACCAGAAGTAGGGAGTCACCGTGCTACAGCGGCTCAGAAGTAAGGGCTTCACATCCTGACGGAGCCCGACTTTAAAAAAAAATGACTTTGTCTTCCAGGTCGACTTAGCCTCAAATGGATACCATGTACAGTCCTGGAAAGTAAAGGCGGTAGACGCGATGTTGACAACATCACCCACCGAGTGTCGCATTGTCTGTTAATTATAGATATGCCCAATACGCCTGAAAGCGTAAGAAACTGTCCTTTACCTTACTCGCCAGGAAGTATTGCCTGCACCCGCCACAAGGTGTCTAATGCAGTAACGCTTTGAACGGTGCCGGTACTGCGTGTCGTCAGAAAGAAAGCACTGCTCGAACGCACCATAAGTGTTCCGAGTTTGGCCAGTATCTGCAGCTTGTCTTGGTAGTTTCTGCTCCAACTCGGACAGACTCGCCGACACGGAGAAAATATTGGGTGTTGTGGCGTTCAGGCCTTACCCCGACATACACATTTGCTAGGCTTAGGGAAAGGGCCTAATGTGCCTAATCCTAGTTAGAGAGCATATTAATATTAAAATATTTGCTGAATAGTAAATACATTTAATAATACAATAAAAATAATATTAAATATATAAACACAAGGTGTTTAAGATAATTTCTATACACAGTTACACGAGCTCCTTAATCTCCTTTAAAAATTATGGTTGTGGGGCCTTAGCCCCCCCCCCTCCAAGAATTGTTTATCGGGGGGGGGGGATTATGTGGCCTCCACCCACTAGGTTTCAGCGCCCCTAAACACTGAACGACTGGAAGTATTACCATTATACAATAGTGATTTTTTTTTTCAGGCACAGGAGACAGTGAGCGGAAAGTCATAGACTGGCCAACTTATCTGCAAAAGCACACTTAGAATATAAGAGGCTTGGAAACAATAACGGTTCTATTCTTGCTGGTACTGTGTCTCGGTACTGTTGAAGAAAAACAGTTCTCCTAATTACAGGCGTTGCCCCGAATTATTCGTAGTAAATCGCTATGCTGTATCAAATTACACATATCTTGCCTTGTTTACTCGTAACAAAGTCGTGGAATGTAGCACCCAGTGGTTCTCGAAATGTTTTAATTATATGGGTACTGACTTTCGAAATAACCGTCCTAATCATCGCTTCGTGAGCTTCCTATTGTCCACAGTGGTGTTCTTAATGCAGGGTTACGTGTTGAACCAGTGCTGGTACATGCGTCCCAGCAATAATAAAGAACTCCTCAACGAAAGCAGTGTTCAGCACGAGTCTACCGATCTTCAGTAAGTGTCCCCTTTAACAACTGTTTCGTCCGTTTCGGACCTCGCCGATAGACAAAAATGTTGGGTGACCTGGGCGTTCCCCCCTTACCTCGGACTATCTGTTTGCTAGGCTGACTGGACAGGGCAGACAATGTGCCTAATGGTGTTAGAAACAGGTACTATTAGGTTATTGTGATATATATATATATACATATATATATATACAATAAAAATAATATTAAATATATAAACACATATATGTTTAGATAATTTCTATACACAGTTACATGAAGAAGAGAATCTCCTTTAAGAATTATGGTTGAAGGGCCTCAGCCCCCCCCCCCCTTCCCAAGAAGAATTGTTTATGAAGGGGAAGATTATGTGACCTCCAAGAACTAAGAAGAAGAAGAAGAATCAGAAGAACGACTGCAAGTAGAAACATTAATACAAGAGTGATTTTTTTCTGAACAAGAGACAAGAAGCGGAAGAAGTCAGAGAAGAAGAAGGAAGAAGAAGCATAAGAAGACTTAGAAGATAAGAAGAAGAAAAGAATAAAAGGTTTAGAAGCTGGAAGAATGTGTCTCGGAAGAAGTTGAAGAAAAACAGTTCTCCTAAGAAGAAGCGTTGCCCCCGAATTATTCGTAGTAATCGAAGAAGCTGTATCAGAAGAAGACACATAAGAAGCTTGTTTAAGAAGAACAAAGTCGTGGAATGTAGAAGAAGAAGAAGAAGAAGAAGAAGAAGTTTTAATTATAAGAAGAAGGTACTGACTTTCGAAATAACCGTCCTAATCATCGCTTCGTGAGCTTCCTATTGTCCACAGTGGCAGTTCTTAGCCTCACAGGGTTACGTGTTCTACCAGGCTGGTGCATGCGTCCCAACAATAATAGGAACTCCACAACGAAAGCAGGCACAGCACGAGTCTACCGATCTTCAGTAAGTGTCCCCTTTAACAACTGTTTCGTCCGTTTACCTCCCTAGACAATGTTGGGTGACCTGGGTCATGACCCCCAGGCTTCGGACTATCTCCTGCTGCGCTGACTGGACAATCAAACAAGATTTAATGGTGATTGCAACAGGTACTGAGGTTATGGTGATTTACATATATATTTATATATCATCGCTGCGGTAGCAAATTAAGTGCCTACCTGCACGACGAGACTGACAAATGGACGGTTGGTTCATCGGACAGACGTTTGTCGGACAGAATTTGACAGCTGGCAGTAGCATGGGTAGACGTTGATCAGACACCTTTGCCTTGAGGTACTTGAAGGTTGTTTTTTTTTCCCCACTAGGGGCAAGGACCAGTCTAACGAGGCCTAGTTCCCCACGTCGTTCCGTTGTGTCCCAGTTATACTTAATTTGAGGTTGAACGGGGTATCTGAGATTTGCCCTTTTGACTAGTCATCTCAGGGTGGAAAAACTTATGGTAGCAAGTAACCGAGAGTGAAAATAACGAAAGAAGGTAGTGGCTAATTCCGCTGCCTACTTAATATCTTTAATGACAATGCGTACAGATGTCCATTGCGATTTCTCCTGGGATTTAAATTTTAAATTTACGATTAGCTTGTATAATTTAAAAAAGTAGGGGCCTCGGGGCTTTATATAGATCGTGTGGCCTCGTGAAGACTAAATATAGCCTGCTTTTACCTTTGATGCATAAGGGAACGTTTTGTTTCTGTTGCTTGTTTATTAATCGTACAGGATTCACCCTTGCGTGTTGAAATGTGCTCTAGTAACGTGCACAGTGTGCGTGGTGTATGCATCAACGCTTGTTATATTCGACTAAACGGCCAAGTTTTGCTACAAGTAGACTCCCTAGCAGCATTCCACATTTTCCAGAGTAATAAAAACATGAAGTGTTGTTTGTATGGGTGTCGACAATTGCTTAACTCCTGTCAATTCACTGTTCTTGTTTAGTGCACCTGCATCTATTCATGGACACATGTTTTTTAGGCCTACAAAACTGTTGTCTTTAAGGTGTAAACTTTATCTCTTCCAAGTAACGGACATTTCTTAACAATGAAACCTCCATACATAATACGTCACAATATTAGCTAAATAGTAATAGAGGCGATTGGAAACATCTAATTAGAAACAACTTCTTCTTCTTCTTCTTCTTCTTCTTCTTCTTCTTCTTCTTCTTCTTCTTCTTCTTCTTCTTCTTCTTCTTCTTCTTCTTCTTTATCTTCTTCTCTCCCACCTTGTACCTCAACGAAGTGTCGGGGGGAGATGTAATGTTCGTTGATAAGCTCTGTCAAGAGCACTATTAAGACTGATGTTCATTTCTGTAAGGCTGGTCTTAATGCCATTACTCCATATTTTCCGAGGTCTTCCACTCGCTCTTTCCCCGTTGTAACATTTTAGTGTGGCTCGCTGTGGCAGATAGTACCAGGGCATTCTTGTTAGATGTCCAAACCACTTAATTTGTTGTTCTTTGTTGACCTGTAAGACTGGCTTTATTCTTAGCATTCGTCTGATTTCATGATTTCATATTCTGTCTTTCCTTGAAACCCCTGCTGCTCTTCTAAGGCATTTCATCTCTGTTGTCACAATTTTAAGTTCATTGGAGGATGTAAGTGTCCACGTTTGGCATTGGTAGCATAGTGTTGGCCCAAAAATATCGCCTCTCTAGAGAGGGACAGTGCATTATATTCAGACTAAGGACAGGGCACAACAGATTTAGTCAACATATGTTCAAATTTTTCGGTGTTGGAAATACGGAGACGTGTCCCTGCAGCGTGGCACCCGAAAATGCTGAGCATGTGCTCCAACACTGTCAACTGTATGCTGACAACAGAGACGCAATCTGGCCTGTTCCAACCACACTGAAGACAAAACTGTATAGTACACGAGAGGATATGGATTGCACGATAGCTTTCATAGAGGCTACCGGCCTCCTGATATAAGTTTTCTGACAGAAGGATCGAAGAAGAAGAAGAAGAACTATAGTACTCCGAGGTATCTGCTTGTGTGTCAATATGGGAGATAGTTGTCCCATTACTTGATTGGCTTTGACACATCTAGAACTAATTTCTTTGTTCAGTTTTCCGTCGGATGTGAAAATTGCTCCCAAATTCCTAGATTCCTCTGCTTGTCTCAGGGTGTTGTTTTTTAACTGTATTTCTAAATTGTCTTTATGTCTTCCTATCATCATTGTCTCTGTCTTCGTAGTGTTTATTTTCATATTATATTCCTCCCCTTTGTTACTAATTTGATTTAGGTGGTTCTGTAGGCATTCCGTATTTTCTACTATGAGTACTTGCTCGTCGGCGAATAGTAATTCTGTAATATTTTCTTCATGATTAAAGTTCGTTTCGCTACATATGGTATCCATGTATGTTATAAAAAGAAGCGGTGATAGTACACAGCCCTGACGCACATCAGAGTTCACTATAAAAGTTCTTGACAACCCTGCCTTCGATCTTATGCAGCATTTACTACGTGTGTATAGGCTTCTGCAAATAATAATGAGATGATTGCTGATTCCCTTTTCCCCCATACATTCCCACAACATATTACTGTCGACTCTATCAAAGGCTTTTTCTTGGTCTATGAATGTCAACAAACATGTCTTATCATGTTCTATTGCCCTCTCTGGTAGCTTTTTCAATGTATAAATTGCATCTGTGCAACTTCTGTTTCGTCGAAAGCCCATCTGTGCTTCTGAAAGTTGATAGCCTTTTTTTTTTTTTTATGATCCTAGCATACATTTCCATAGTGTGACTAAAAAGTGATATTCCTCTGTAATTAGTGCATTCCCTCTTACTTCCTTTATTTTTCTACAGCAGGACAATGACAGCAGTCTGCCAATCTGATGGTGTTTCTTGATTTTCCCATGCCACCTGAAATATTCTCTTTAACCATATTGCTCCCGTTTCTCCTGCTGCCTTGATGGCCTCAGCTGGTAGATCATCAATACCTGTCGCCTTTAGTCTAGGGGCGGTTCGAATGACATATTTTACTTCATCCAATAATATACCTGGTTCTAGTTCCTCTGCTGTTAGTTCCGAGTTGTTTTTATGTTCTCCCCTGCTTTTATCTGTTTTATTGCAGCTAAGTAATGATGATTCAAAGTGATTACTCCACCTTTCTAAAATGTGATTACTCCACCTTTCTAAAATTTTGGTAGGTTCTATTAAAGGTTAGCCAACTTCATCATTTATAATTTCTGTTGGGTTGTATTCTTCATTCCTGTTTCTCATGCCTTTGATTTTTTTGTAGTAGTTTTTCACTGCTGTTCTTTCTTCTTCAGCCAGCTTGCTTCCAGACTTTTCCATGAATCTCTTTTTGCTTTTCTGATAGTTCTATTTACTTCTCTTCTAATTATCATGTATGTTATGTAATCCTCTTCTGTTCTGCTCCTCAGCCAAATGCCATTAGAAACAACAAAAGTAAGAAATAGAAAAGAACAAACGTAAAGTTGAGAGGATTGACTTCATTGCACCGAGATTTATCCTATATGGCTCAGTCTCTCTCCTGTCGAGAGCGTCGTACAGACCCCGAATTCCGCAGTCCAGCCGACGATCCTCAGGGATCTTCATAAAAAAAATTGCACTGGTGAACTGACAGCGGTGTCTTAAAACGAACCCGCGACTTTCAGAGCCCGAGGCAAACGGCTTAACCACTTCCCCACGGGGAACCGCATAGAAAGAAACAACTTAGTACCAAGAACTACGACTAGAAAATGGTGTCTTGAAATATACTCACAGGGTATACTCACAGAACATCCTTTAAGAAATAGAAAATATGCCTTAAGGCGAATAGTGACTGGCATCGTTTGATAAGACTATCATCTGGTGCATACCATGATCTTGGATATTTGTGTGTGTGGACGGTGACCTATTTTATAGTGATAGCTCTCTGTGGACGGTGGGCTATTTTATAGTGATAGCTCTCTGTGGCCAGTGTACGGCTGAACATACAATATCTATACCTCGAATGACTGATTCAGCGGAGAGTAACTAGAAGGTCTAAATGGCTTTCAAAGCGTTAGAATAAAAGACAGGTGGACTTTTCATTAAATTGCAAAAGAAAAATAAGTACTCTTTAAAATTAGCGAACTTTTCGTCGACAGCTGGAGAAGGAGACGGGACACGTATGGGAATGTCCCGCGTTAGTTATGTCAATTTATTTAGTCATTCATTCATTTATTCAGGGATAACATTAGATAAGTTAAGATGAGTCAATGGAGCAGAAAGACAGACCCCTGAGCACATACTGCAGTACTGCCCTAACCTCTCCCAGCAAAGACTGTGGATCTGGCCCAAGGGAGCCACATTGCAAGAGAAGCAATGGGGGACCGGTGGCGACCTCAAACGTACAATCCTATTTGTGACCCAGACAGGACTCAATGTTTAGAATGACTGATATCGAACGCAGAAGAAGAAGAAGAATTTGTGTTAAGAACCAACACCATAGCACACGGGACCTTTTTCTTAAGCATTCCGTTTTCAGCAGCAAATGCGGAGTTCCAGTTTCGATTGTACCAGTAAGCAGTCTGACTGTTTGCCCGTCTCGCATTTTCCGCGAGTGTTGGATATCGGCCAGATCCTCTGGACACTCTCTGCCGGGACGATCTATGTGTGCCTCCACACTGTCCATTCGCTCCCAGAGGGCCCTGTTAAAATCTATCTAGCTTGTCTCCGGCTCGCTAGCGTAGTTGGCTAAACCGGACTGCGCGGTGACCCGGTGACGAACTCCTTGTGGTCAGGGTTCACGCCCGGGGGTAGGCAGCAAGGTCACATTTTTCCCAGATTTACGGTACCTATAACAGAATCAAGGCCGAAGGGTTGCGATATCCATAGCCTAAGGGTTAACAACTCATGGCTTCTGGATACTAAAAAAAAATCTAGCTTGTCATGCATATACTTATCACCAAGTACCGCAGAACCAGCTAAATAATTTGTCACGCATACCTGGTGAGATTTTCAAAAGGACGCCAATTACCTGTGAACCAATTCTCGCTACTCTGTGCGGGCTCGAGCAGTAGAGTCGACCGTGGCGGAACATACCAGTCCCCACCTTCCTCAGCATACTGTGTGAGTCAGTTACAACCACGACACGTGTGTACCTCGTTATCAAGCCAACAGAAGATCTCAGGTTACTGTCTCTTCCTTCATTCTCTAAACAACACTTGTATCGGGGTAAGACAAACGGATGCACACCCCGACATATTTTCCTTGTGTCGTCCCCTGAATCTCACCATCTAATAGAACGGTTAAGGTTGGTTGCGTATCCTTTACAAGACGTTGCAGAACCAACCCTAACAGCCCCTAAGTATTGTCTGGTTTTTCTAGGCAAAT
Source organism: Candidula unifasciata (assembly GCA_905116865.2). Classification (NCBI taxonomy): domain Eukaryota; kingdom Metazoa; phylum Mollusca; class Gastropoda; order Stylommatophora; family Geomitridae; genus Candidula; species Candidula unifasciata. Next base: position 148,579 of record CAJHNH020001028.1, read on the forward strand.
TTACGTCCAGTAGTTTGCCATTGCAACTGGACTGTCGGCTTTCTTGATACCACTGTCAAAACCAACGCAAGGCGCATGGCCTGCAGCTGGGATCGAACCCGGCATTCCAGCATTACGAAGCGTTCGCATCGACTTAGCCACAGAGCCAACAGTAGAGCGGTACCTAGATTTGTTTACAAGAAAATGCACCTAGATTTATAAACATAAGCAGGTTCATAAAAGTTAAGTATTTTTTTTTAAGCATCGAAACCAAACAATAGTAAAATGTAAAGAAAGAATTAGAAAAAAGGCAACCTTTATGTTTAAAATTCTATTGTATCACGGATACAGTTAGCTGTTTATAACGAAAATATTTACCTAGTTAACTACATCAATAATAGTTTTTTTTTCTTAAGGTTGAATAGATTAGTATTTATAACTTCTGCTTCTTCTTCTTCACTTCCTCTTTTACCGCTGTGGGTGTCGAGGGAGATATAAGGTTATATTTCTAGCTCTTCTGGCTGCCTCGACCATAGGCACATCGTGCTGTTGTAGAGTTTCTCTGATGTTATCCTTCCATCTTGTTCTTGGTCTACCCCGTGCTCTACGTCCTTCTTCTCTTTCCATGTATGCTTTGTATGGTATGGTGTCACAAGGCATTCTTTTTAAGTGGGCAAACCATTTCACTTGCTGTCTTTGTATGTAATCCAGAATTGGTTCTGTGCCGACTTGTTCTCTTGTGATCTCATTCCTGATCTTATCTCTTATGGTCACCCCTACAGCCCTTCTCAGACATCTCATTTCCGTGGTTACTAATTTTCTTTTATGGTTTGTTGTGAGTGACCATGTCTGGCACTGGTAGCACAGAGCTGGAATAAATATGCTTTGAATAAGATGTCTCTTTGTGCTGATTGGGATTGTCTTATGCTGTAAGAGGGGGGCTAGCTGTCCCAATACTTGGCTTGCTTTACTGCATCTAATGTCAATTTCTTTATCCAATTTCAAATCTTCAGTAAATGTAGTTCCCAGATATTTAAACTCAGATGCCTGTTTAATGCCTTTGTATTCTATTGCTATGTTTAGATCTGTCTTCTTTTTTTTCCTATTGACATTACTTTTGTCTTTTCAGTGTTGATTCTCATATTATTTGTTTTACAAATCATGAATGTTAGCAAATTTCATGGCTGCAGCTGGGATCGAACCCTGCATTCATCTGCAAACGTTGAACTAAGATCTTCATTCATGGGCTTGGAATTCTTGCATATACTGTCGATGTAGGTGATAAACAGCAGTGGTGATACGACACACCCCTGTCTTACTCCAGATGTCACTGTGAAAGGATGAGATGTTCCCTGATTTTTTCTAACTACACTTCTACAAACCCCTGTATAAACACATTTGCACACTTCGATGAGGTGTTTCGCTTACTCCATATCTTGCCATTATTTTCCACAATAATTGTCTGTCGGGTCAAATGCCTTTACGAAACAAAAAGTTTCTTATTGATTCAATGTTCTTTTCTATTAACTGTTTAAGTGTGAAGATTGCATCTGGGCATTCTATTTCTCTTAAATCGTTCTTCGGCCAGCTGTGGTTCTATCACTGGTTCAGTCTTGTTTCTATTAACTTGGCATACAATTTTGCCAACATGGCTTAAAAGAGAGATTAACTCGATATTGACCGCATTCTAGTTTGCTTTTTTTTTTGGTCTAACTATTGCATGTTGCCAATCAATAGGGCACGTTTAGTATTTATAAAATGTAAACTAATTTATAATAAGAAACATTGAAGAAGCCCCGTGTGGTTCCAGGCCCTATAATAGGGAAAACAAGAATAGACCTACTGCCTACTCAAAAAAGCATGTCGTAAGAGTCGACTAATTGGGAGCTTCCTTCGAAGTGCATCTGCCTGAGAGGCAAGAAACCAACAGTCTGCACACAAAATGTGTCAGATCTGTCAAACGAATGCACACGCAACACTCGGGTTCTTGAACAGGACTGCAGTCCAGAAGTGGACGTTCAAACATAAGCAATTCTTCCCGTGTGGGCCCAGGGTCCCAGTTAGAAGGAAAAAAGAGAACTGGCTACCTAATAAGCATGTCATAAAAGTTGATTAATTAGGGTTGTTTCCTTTGAAATCGGAGTACATCTGCCTGAGAGGCAAGGAGCCAACAGTATACTTACAAATAAGCCAGATCTGTAAAACAGATCTGCATGCAAAACTCAGCTTCTGGAACAAGATTATATTCAGAAGTTGACGAATAACTAGAACTTTCTACTGGTGTTTGCAGCCAGTGAACGTGAAGAAGAAGTAAGGATTCAAACCCATGACAAGTAGACTGTCAGGCAAGCACAATAGCTACCGCTGACATTTTCTCACATCAGTGTTTACAGCTGGTGAACGCAAAGAAAAAAGAAGACATTGAAAAAGACAAGTGACCAAAGACACGGCAGGGAGACAACTCTACTATTTACGTTTCTAACCTCCATCACATGGCTATCCCAGCATTCATTGTTGTAAACAGAAATTTGTTATGGCCGCCAGCATATCTCAAACTTTATACGATTATAAAATTGATCTCAGGGAGGCCATACGAAAGGGTCAGATAGTTCCAGTAGCCTTTGAAAAGTGCCCTTTGTGCTGCGAAAAGCGAGGGGCTTTACTCTGTGATACATGCGTGAACAAAGGACAGTTTACTCACACACAAAGACGAGACGGGAAAAGGTAAAAAAATGGGCTGTCATATTTTTTATATATCTATTGACTGACGTCGTTTTGGCTGGTCAGATCGGTGTCAGAAAGGTTTTTGTGCGTCATTTTTGTGAATAATTAACACATTTTCTTCATGATTTTATTACAGTTTTCTTGATAAGAAGAAGGAGTGGGCTGCTAAAAAGGAGTACAGGGATAAAGTATGTCGGAGGTAGGTGCTGACTCATTTTTTTCTTTGTATAAATTAAATTAACTGGGGATGTTATGCAACTTATGATATTGATATGAATAGGCCAATAGGCGGGAAGTTCAGTACCTTCTTTTTAGTCTGGCATACTGACTCCGTTCGCACACAGTTCTTATTAATGTATCAAATTTTTTTAACACTTACTCATCCTGTTCTTGCCTCTAAAATAAATTTGTTCAATTATTAGCTCTGTACTTCTCTCCCATTCTTGTTCTTCATCTGCTGTCAGTATGTCCAAGTTATTTTTAACTGTTTCTTATCCATCTCTTACTTCTATGATCAGTATATTCAGTTATTTTAACTCTCTCCTGTCCATTTCTCACTTGTGTCATTAAAACTTTATGACCCCGTTATTTTTAACCCCCACACCCCCAACAGCTATTATTGTGTGTGGCAAACATCGCTGTTCATTATCCCTGTGTGGGTTACAAGAACTCATTTGGTGAGAAGATGTGGGGTCGAATATACCCACTGAATGCCCCCGCCCTAACAAATACATAGTAAAAGGTGGCTTGTAAGGAATGTCTTTTAAAGTTATAGTGCATCTACCCTAGAGGTGTGGAACTGACAAGCAAGCTGCATACAAATAAGCCAGATCTGTAAAACAGAAGTGCACCAAAAACTCAAGCTCTGCAACAAGACCAATATCCATAAATGGATGAAAAACCATGATTTCCTTCCTAAGTTTACAGCCTGTGAACGCTAAGGAGAACCTATTCTTTACACATGTCTTTGATCATTACAGGTGTTCACCTGTACGCCCAGTTTGCCAAAGGCATAGCAATAGGACCTGCTTTTTGCAAGAGTATCACAGTACAGGGCACTCACTTGCCATGACAATCTAAAAGGTTGCTAAAGGCTGAGGATATGGTCTAAAACCATGTGGCTAACTGAAAACCACCACATTTCTATCCTAGGACACATTCTAAAAGATCTAAAAAATCAAGATATGTTGGCTCATGAACAGCATCTTGTTTTGGAAATGGAAATACTATGGCCATAACAGTGGCTTAGAAAGAACAGTAATGGAGGGCATGAGGCTGAAGAGCTGGTGAGTGGCTGTGTTTCTTTTACGCTGGCTGTGATAACAGAAACATTGTATAAAGGACCTGCTTTATGTTGATGATCATGAGAATAGGAAACACCATGTGCATAACTAACCACCTAAAGTGGGCTTTTTTTTTCTTTCTGATAGTCTAGTTAAAACTACTTTACATGTTATCCTTAAGTTGCACCCTAATGATAACTATATGACTTTTATTACTTGCCACCAACTGTTAACTGCAGGTTTCAGCTCGTGGAAGAATACTCAGTGTGATGAACATATATGAGATGGTGATGAAAGAGTTACTTGTGCTGTGACTTGAATTAAAGTGAGGAAGAGTTGCGCAGTGTCGTCGACCTCACTCTCTTGCCTAAGTCATATCTGGGTCCAGTGGCAAGACAGAGTCAGGACGACTGGAGATGTGTCTAGGTGCAGTGGATGACCAGGGCGTTCTACGTGCCTCACCATGCTCTATGCGCTCCACAGCGCTTTGCTAGTGTCGCCTTCTTGCCTGTTAAATCAACTATGGTTTCTTTCGCGCATTCTGCCGACATCAGTCTTTGCATGCTTGGATTGGCAGATCCTAACTCACTGATGGAAAGGAGCATCGGCTACCCTCACCTGGTTTTGCTGGCCTGTCAAAGCCGTTGCCCGGGGGGTGGCCGCTGTTGCATGAATACTAATTCTTCATTCACAGAAGGTTTGACAACAAATGCCCAGTAAGAAAAACCTGCAGGTTGATTTCAGTAACCTTTGAAAAAGATTAGCTTTATTGACATGTTGTAAGGATCCTTTGGAAGCAAGTGAACAGTGTGGAGGCACAAATAGATCATCACTGTCAGAGGATAATGGTGCTGCAAGAGTGACAAGAAGATCTGGACGGCGCTAAAAACTCAAGGGAAGGCCATATGGATATATATATGTTTATAAAAAAAAAATATATATATATATATACATATATATATATATATACATATATATATAAATACATATATATATATATACATATATATATATATATATATAATAACTTATTTCAGGCGAACGAAAGAAGAAGAAGAAGAATATATATATATATATATATATATATATATATATATATATATTATATATATATATATTGCACTTTGTTTATATATATTATATATATATATATCTTCTTCTTTCGTTCGCCTGAAATAAGTTATCTATATCAGCAGTTTTGTCTCTTGTATAAATTTCACTGTCGTTGTTAGTTCATTCAGTAGTCCATAGAGTTTTACGTTCCACTGTTGTTCTTTCTGGCCAAAAGGTTTGCCTTAATGTGTCATAATCGGTGCAGTCCTGGAGTACATGCTCTGCGGTCTGGGGCACATTTCCACAGGTGCACATGGCTGATACACCTATCTTGAAATTTTTGTGTACATGTGGTTACGTAATCGGTTTGTGCCCTGTTCTGAGGCGGAAGATAATGACTTGTTCTGGTCTGTCCATAATAAAATAGCCGTCTTGTGCTGGGGCTGGTGGTTTCCTGATCGATTTAATGATTCTTTTCTTTTGGTGTATGTGACTGGTACATCTGGCTGCTCTTTTTTTCGCACCTTCCCCTGCCAGTTTGATCAGCTTTCTCATTTCCAGGCACTCCACAATGAGACGGTATCCACTGCATTACGACTCTTCGCTGAACGCTGAGTTGTGTCAGCAGTGTTTGCAATTCTGGTAGTTTCCTAGACTGGAGTGCTTCAAGTACTGATTTAGCATCTGTAAGCATTACCACATACTGTGAGCCAAGGTTGGTATTTAGCAGTTTCTCTGTAGCTATCTTAATAGCCTGGGTTTCTGCATCGTAGTTATGGCAGTACTTCCCGGTTGGTACGCTGGACTTATCCCTAGTACCATCTGGGAATTCGATGTACACTCCAGCACCACCATTTCTAACTGCACTTTCTGCGGACCCATCTATATAGACTCTGACCCATTGTTCTTGTGGGTATTCTTCATCAATATAACTGAAGGTGGCCATTTTGCGTTGTACACTATCTTGCTCTTTCTTGTCAAATATCCCTTTCACATTTGTCTGGATTTGTACCGTTAGTTTACATTTTTCTCTCCATGTGGTTTGTTCCGGAATACTTTTAAGTGGGCAGCCAATTTCTGGAAGGTCAGGAGTTTGTCTACATATTCTTTTTGCTTGGTGTATAAAGCTGCTTCTTTTTAACCATCCCAAGGCTAGGTTCTTAAATCTATTTTCCATCGGGTGATCTGGCATACTGAGGAACTTTTCAGTTTGTATTTGCAACTTTGTATCTCTGCGTTCTCTCAGTGCCTGTGTTTTCCCAGCTTTCTCCATTTCTAATATGGGGGGTTGATTTCATCCTCCTGTGATGAACTCTGAGCGCTTGATTTTGCACTTTGTCTAACTCCTTTAATGTGGTACTAGATGCTGAACACTATGCAGTTGACCCATATTCCAAGTGTGGAAGTATGCTCTGCTTGTATACTTTATTGAGTATTTTCCCATCTGCTCCCCCATGTGGTTCCACTTAGTTTTCTTAGTATTGCTGTCTTCCTCCTGGCTTGGTTGCTGCCTTGTTGATATGTTTTCTCCATGTCAACCTGTCATCAAATGTGACTCCTAGGTATGTGGGCTCTTATCATCTCTCAGGGGTATTTCGTTTATTTTGATGGTGCCAGCTTTTTTGCTTTGGGGAGAGGGTGAATAGTGTGGTGCTACATTTGTCTGTGTTGATGCTGACACACCATCTATTGGCCCATGCCTCAAGTGCATTTGTAGCCCGCTGTAGTGTTTTTGAGTGGCTATCGTTGCATGTTCATTGGTGCACCACAGTACCAGGTCGGTCGGCATACATTGCCATTTTGATTCCATTTGGTATCTCAGCAACCAGATCGTTGATAAATAAAAGGAAAAGTGTGGGCGACAGGACACCACCTTGCGGGACGCCTTGTCGCAGTAGAACTTTTTTAGTTTTAAAACCATCTACCTGTACCCGGGCTCTTCTGTTATGTAGATATATATATATATATATATATAAAATCAGGGAATTGGAACTCTGTGCTTGCTGCTAAAGATGAGGATGGAGTGCTTATGGGAATGTCCCGAGTGCTGTGATAATGATTCTTAATTTAACATTCTTAAGTTGCACCCTATTAACTTTAAATGAGTGTCAGTACTTGCCACCAACTTTTATCTGCAAGTTTTAGCCATGAGGAATAGTACTAACTCTTCACTCCCAGAAGGTTTGACAACAAATGCTCCGTCAGGAAAACCTACCGGTTGATGCAGTAACCTTTGTAAAACATTAACTTTATTGGTCGCAAGTAGTTGTTTTGAGATCAGACCTCTTTCCCATGTCAACTTATTTATGTGAGTCATGGATTTTGACTCAGTCTTTGAAGACAAATTTGGAGCTTTTGAAGTGAATTGCTACAAAAATGATTCTTGGAATACTGTGGACTAAGAAGAAGTGAATTGCTACAAAAATGATTCTTGGAATACTGTGGACTAAGAAGAAGTGAATTGCTACAAAAATGATTCTTGGAATACTGTGGACTAAGAAAAAGAAAAATACTAATATCGTGCATGATCTGAAACTTCAAGTAGAATTAACTCGTAAACAACATCCTGTCCTGAAAGCTGAGCATTGGCTGTGAAGAGAACTGTGAGGAAGGGTGCCGTTTTCAGAAAATGAGACAGAGACAGGTGTCTGCAAAGGTGCATGCAGGACATTGAAGATGCATTGGCTGTGAAAGCACATAGGGCTGGATAATTGGCTAGAGAATAGAAACTTTCAAATCTGCCGTGACAAGAGAAACATAATGCAAAATACCTTCTGATTGGTGGTGATGAGTTATTGCGTAAATTCTCCTGTCTAAAATGGTTATTATCTCACATTAATACAGGGTTCGTAGTGGACCGGGAAATCGGGAAATTACCGGGATTTTTTTCGTTGACCTTAAAACCGGGATTTTTAGCTTATAAAAGATATTCCGACCTTGAAAAGCCGTGAATTTTGACCGCGGCAATGAATCGTCAGAAATCCGGTTTTTTTTCAAGCACAGGCAATTTTGGGGAGCCATTTGGCTTTTTTGGCCATTTGGCTAGTTTTTGGCTACTTTCATTGTATGGTCGTTTCAGGTGTGAGGGCAGCTGATTATTGGCTATTTTCAGCCGAAATGGCTTGTTAAAGGCCAGGGGAGGGCGGGCTTTGTTACAGATCATGAATACATGCAGACAGCAGCAGTGTGGCATGGGGCGGGAAGGAGCAGCTTCCTTCTCGCCGTGTTNTATAATGTGGACCCAATTTACTCCATTGAGGTACCGTTTCTTTTCTCTATTAAAATATAGGTTTAGCACCAAATGCCTGATCCACCAGGAAAAGATATAAAACCCAACGAAAAGTAGATCAGCGAGCTTCACAATATAACAAACAAAACATGAACGTTGCATCTATCAAGCCTCCATCAGCGCATACGTAATTCAAACAAAACCACACAAATATTTTCTGATTCACCAGGGACAAGGAAACATTTTCTTTATTACACATTTAAAATTTGTTTTGTTTCTTGTTTCAGAGAACTGAAATTGAAACAGTTAAATTAAAGATTTCTCTTTTGAAGAGAGCTTTAACTGAAACTAAAACAACATGCAATTTAGGTAGGTGTTAAACCTTTCTTCGTGTCATTTTTGTTTGTGTTTTATATAATGTGTGAATTATTCTTGTATATGATGGTCAGAAATGTTTAAAAAAATTTATGGTGTGTGTTTTGGTACCCAGTTTTTCGAGTGAAAGCATAACGCACTGCCAAAGAATGTCATGAATGGGAAAATTAGGGGTTAGCTAAAGTCTGATGTGTTGGGTCGTAATTATCACAGCCTAGCTGTAAACCATAAAACGGCATGTCAGCCGGCCTCTTAAGGGCCTACATGGAAGAAGAAGGGGTATCTTTGTAATTCTTCTGCTAGTGTGATGTTACTCATTTTTTATTTGTAAAACCTTTTTTTCCCTAGTTTCTTTTCTTTTTCCCCAAGTTTGGCATGGTGGTGCAGTGATCAGTGCACTCCTCTAATATTACAATGGCCAGGGTTTTGGGCTTCTGCAGGGTTCAATTTGTCCTGACCAGTTAGTCTCTGGGATCAACACACTCTTAAAATTGAAACCTGATATCTGGGATAAGTAGAAGAAAAATGATAAATGTGTCAGTTATACTCCTCATATGAGGCTAATGTTGTGACTGCATTATCCCTTAACCTTTTCAACCCTGGATATATAGGTCAGGATAGATATTTCTGCATACATGCATACACCATAAGTCTGCTAGATTATGTGGAGGAGAAGGGATGGTATAATATTGTTTACTATTAATAGAAGTTGTCCATTTAAATTCATCTGAAATCGAGTCTTAGATATATGTTTCGTAATGAGATAAAGTTTTAGGAAGACCACGAGGGAGACCAAGAAGATTATGGAGAGATAATATCCAGACGGACCTGCAAACACTTGGTGTTACCAACTGGAAAGAGAAGGCCAACTAGAAAGATGAATGGAGGCGGGTGATATCTGCAGCAATGAACCTCAGGGGCTCAGAATGCTGAAGAAGAAGATTAATGGAAGTATAAAATTCAGCCTGGTTGAGTGATTATAGAATACCGTGGGCCAAAAAAAGAAAAACACTGATATCCTACATAGTCTGAGGAAAATTGGCTCATAAACAGCATCTTGTTCTGAAAGCTGAGGTAGTTTAGCAATGTTAAAGGTCGTGATGGAGGGTACCTTTTCCAGAAGACGAGGCAGACCTCAGTAAACATGGATACAAGACGTTGAATTTGCATTTGCTATGAAAGCACATAGGGCTGCAGAATTGGCTAGAGAAAGAAAGACTTTCAGGAATGCTGTGACGAGAGCAATGCTCTGTAAAGGACATAATTAGTGGTTATAGTGCTGGGCTCCGTCTGCTGTGGTGAATGTAAGTTGTTGTTTTTTTCTGTCTGGAGACAGAAATACAATTCCCTACCTCCACAGCTCATGGTGACTGCACACACCATGTGGCCCTCCATGCTCAAGTTTACGACGCCCCTGTTCCACATTGTCTTAAATGTCTTGAAGAAAGCAGTGAAGACAGTTTTTCGTAAATGTACACGATTGATTTACTGTCTTTCTTTTAATGGATTTTCTGGACATCTGTAAATTCTTTGGTTTTTGTGAGGTAACATGTGAGATTCGTCTCACATATACATAATATGTATATATATATAAATATATATATGTGTGTGTATGTTTGTGTATTCTTGATGATCACAGGCTTTAAACTCCAGTGAAAAGTTATGGTTATTCGTCTGCCTCCAGACTTTAGTCTTGTTCCAGAAACTGCTATATACCTTACCATGCTACAGTAAAACCTTGTTAACATGAATTAGAAGGGACAGAAAAGTAAAGTAAAGGATCCTTTTCCATGCTTTCACATGTATTGGGCATATAGGGCTAGACTTTTGTTTTATAGACCAATCCGCACTCTGTGTCGGCCGCCTTTATTTTCCAGGACTGTACCTAATACACATTTTCGGCTAGGTCGACCTGGCAGCCAAGGTAATTTTTGAAAGAAAAAGTATGGTTATGTCAGGATATGAACCCAAAACCAGAATATTCAAGCGTTCATGTTAAAATAAAAATTGGTAACGGGGGACTTAAATTAATACATCCTGTGTTACATAATTTTTGTTTCTGTTAACTTCTTAAGCAAATGTGTGTTAACAAGGTTTTACCTTATGTCTTTTTTATGTCCATTCCACAATAGACAAGAAGAGACTGTCACAAGACAAAAGCAAGAGGCGGGAGGCTCAGGCCCGACTGGAACACAGCAAAACTTATGCAAAACCAATCCTGAAGCAGAAAATTTCGGCACTCACGGAACCACCCAGCCAGACTCTGCCAGCAGTGGAGGACCTTTGTGACATTGCACTCACTAAAGATGTCAATGTCACCCAGTTGATTCCTTTAGCCACAAAGACTCTTCACAAGCAGCACAAAGAGGCCAAGGAAGGGACGAGCATAGATCCCAAATCCGTGCCTGTTCTGAAACTAGAGACTGACCTCTACTTTCAGTATTTGGCATACAATAGGGCACGATTTGTGAGTGTTCTCAGCCAAAGAATCTTTCCAATTGAGGAGGTGTTTGCGTACAGGTAAATTCTGTGTACTGTATGTATATATCTTTATTCCTTATTGTTCTGCCTTTTGTCGTCCAATGAAGCATACTTCCTCAGCCAGCTCCAACCAGGTCCTTTATAGTCTTGATCATATTTCAGTGATCACATCACTTGCTTCACTCATCCAGTGCTAGTTGATCTATAAAAAATATGGGTCAAGCACCCATGTATTTAGAATATATATATATTTTTTTTTTAATACTCAAAATATTTAATTGCAAAAATATGTTAATCTTCTTGAAATGAGACGAGTGATTAAAAGATTGTGTTCCCTGTATGGGTTCCAGGAATCCATGAAAGGGGGAGGGGACTTGCTGGTCCCCTGAAAAGCTTGTCATAAGAGACAACCATTTAGGGAATCACTTAAATCGGATGTGTTGAGCGTAGCTGCAGACAAACCACAACACAGTGTACAAAATGCCCTTTTAAGTATGAAGACAGAAGAAGAAAGAACAAGAATAATTTTCATTGTATCAGATATGTGATCTCGTACGGCTCAGTCTCTCCTAAGAGCTGCTGATCGTTCACGAAAGCATTGCACAAAGTATGACCTTCACAGCTCCAGCAACGGCTTCCAGGGATCTCCAAAACACCTGCAGTCGTGAACCAAAAGACTGAGTCCAAGATCGAACCCACAACCTTCAGAGCACAAGATAGAAATTAGCCTAATTCTGTGGCTGAATGAGAATAAACTGAAACAGAATTGAAAAAGTAAAAAAGCTGAATGCACAGATCTGAGCCAAGACAGGTATTGTATGCCCCCCCCCCCCCCCCCCCTTGTTGGTTCTGGGGCCCTGGGGGTGGGGGTAATAGACCCACTGCCCCCTAACAAGTAGATTAAATAGTGTGTTTTGTTTTAAGTCCTTATGCATCTGGCAGAGACAAGAAACCAACAGTCTGCATACAAATAAGCCAGATTTTAAAACAGATGTACATGCAATACTCATGTTCTTGAGCGTGACCTAAGTCCAGAAGTGAATTAACTTTCTGCCGGAGTTATTAAATGCTATGAAGATGAAGGGGAGAGTGTCATGTGAGATGGCTGCACTTATAAGTACGACACATGATAATGCTGATGAAAGTCGAGGATTTTCATGTCTTTCTCTCTTCTTCTCCTTATGCTCCAGTGGAGCACACAGCCCTCATTCAGTTCAAGCCAGTTCAGATTCCTATCTTTTGATATTTATTGCACACAGCTCACTTTCATGATTGGTTGTTTGTCTTTTGTGACCCATTGAAGACATGGAACAAAGTTAATTACATCCCAAACCAAGAACATAATGAACTTAAATTGGTTGAATTCAGCAGGGTTAAAAGACTTACTTACTTACTTAGTCGCTCCTCTTCTACCTTGGGGTGTAGAGGTTTGCCAGAGAGATCGCCAGACGTCTCTATCCGCAGTTTTCTTTCTGGCTTTGTTCCATTCCAGTCCTCTGTCAGTTAGGGACTGTCGGATGTTGTCTTCCCAGCGCACCCTGGGTCGTCCCGGAGGTCTGGTTCCCTGGTTCTTAGCCTCCCATGCTTGTCATGGTGGCCGATTTTCTCCCATTCTGCATACATGTCCAAACCATCGTAACTGTGACTGATCTACTCGGGTTAGTAAGGGCTGGGTATCAAGATCTTGACGTAAGGGTTGAAAGAATAAGATAAATGACCTGGAAAACAGTGGTGTCAACAGTTATAAGAAGGGGAAAATGGCAGTAGATTGGATACATTCTGAGAAGAGACCATCAGACCAAATAGACACTGACATGGAAAATGCAGTGATTAAGGAGACAAGGAGATCCCAGAGAAACTCTAAAGTGAATGTTGATGAGAGAAACCATAAATGATTGACTGAATTGCATCCATGATATTAAAGTAATTGTTTATTGCACGATAGCTTTCATAAAGGCTACCGGCCTCCTAATATAATAGACTGCAAACCCTGTGTGACATCTAATGATAGACTGCATACCCTGTGTGACATCTAATGATAGACTGCAAACCCTGTGTGACATCTAATGCACAACAGGAATTAATTAAATGTGTTTGATAGGATCAGGTAGCCATCCCCTACCAACCTCATACCCTTAGTGGTCTTTCATGACATATCTGATAGGATCCATGTTACCATTCTTTGCCTTAGCATTTCTGATATGTTTGTATAATGTCTTCTGGGAATGATTGAGACTTCACATCATTGATTTCCCAGCATGTTTCACGTCATTGATTTCCCAGCATGTTTCACGACATTGATTTCCCAGCATGTTTCACGTCATTGATTTCCCAGCATGTTTCACGTCATTGATTTCCCAGCATGTTTCACGTCATTGATTTCCCAGCATGTTTCACGTCATTGATTTCCCAGCATGTTTCACGTCATTGATTTCCCAGCATGTTTCACGTCATTGATTTCCCAGCATGTTTCACATCATTGATTTCCCAGCATGTTTCACATCATTGATTTCCCAGCATGTTTCACATCATTGATTTCCCAGCATGTTTCACATCATTGATTTCCTAGCATGTTTCACGTCATTGATTTCCCAGCATGTTTCACATCATTGATTTCCCAGCATGTTTATTGTTTCTGTCTCAGCGACGAAAGCATCCTGGAGATGAGCATGGCCACGGCTCTGAAGGATGCCTGTGAGACTGCATTCATTGGTGGTCGCTGGGTCCATGTGGATCTTCGGGGAGAAAACCACTGTAAGATCGTTGGTACCAGTCTGCCTGATTACAGTGGGGAATCTTCGGCTGTCAGTTTATTCAGTAGGTGTCTTTCATATCTAGCAACATGTAGTCTGTATTTGAGTTAATTTTAAATGTGTATTCTGTGGTTTTCATTCTTTCATTTAAAATGTGTATTCCTTATTTCTCATGGTTTCAGACAACGATACAACCCCCGTGTGGGGAAAAAAAAAGAATGGATCCACTGCCTCCCCAAAAGCATGTCGTAAGAGTCGACTAATTGGGGAGCTTCCTTTGAAGTCGGAGTGCATCTGCCAGAGAGGCGAGGAACCAACAGTCTGTATTCAAGAGAATTAAATCTGTAAAACTGATGCACACGCAACACTCAGCTTCTGGAGCAAGACTGCAGTTCAGTAGTGGACGAGCAACCAGAACCTTCCGCCAGAGTTTACAGCTGGTGAACGCGAAGAAGAAGAAAAAAGACAATAATACGAGAAAAATGTTCCTAGAGACAGTAATGGTACACAGTAGCCAGCCTTCATTGTGCAGACGGCACAGATTCTTTTTAATTTTTTTAATATATTTTTGAATTCCCAATTTTAGCCCATTAATCGTTTAAAACTATTATGTATGTAAGTTAATTCCTTCTCTTATGCTGTCTGCTAATGGGCACCATGATAAGTCATTTTCTCATAACCTGAAGGTTTTCAAACTGAATCATTTGGCTCAGAAATGCACCCCCCCCCCCCCCCCCCCCCCACCCCCACAGAATGAACATATGAAATGAACACATTGCGGAAATGTTCACACACTGTTTTCACTTGGTTTTTTTTTTGGGGGGGGGGGGGGGGGGGGTAAAGCCAGTCAGCATTTAGGGAGACAGATCGCAAGAGAGAAGATAGAGAGAATGTGCTGTGGTTTTTTTGGGGGGTGGAAGGGGATAGCTATATAGAGCCAGTTTTAACATACAGCTGTGAAGCCTGGACAATTTATAAGCAAGCTGAACAATATCTGGAGGCCTCAGAGATGTGGTTTTACAGAAAATTCCTTCAAATTCCTTGGACAGCCAAGAAGAGTAACCGAGATGTTTTGAAAGAGGCGAATGCTCAGAGATGGTTTGTTTATCACAAACATCAGAAAGAAAGAGTCATCCTTTTTTGGTCATGTTATAAGAAGAGAAAAGATCGAACATGGTGTGACCACTGGAAAGATCTGTGGAAAGAAAGAGAGGAAGACAGCGTGAGAAGATTCTTGACAGTCTTGTGTCATGGCATGGAGAAGTGTCAACACACGAACTGAAACACTCAGATTGTGGAAAGGCATGATTGCGCTTGGCAGTTGCTGATGATTGTGGGGGGGAGGGGTCCAGGTCTGCCATTTTTATCAGCTTGACACAACAGTGACCATATGTCAGACAAGTGAGATTCAGTCATGAATACCCTGTTCAGTCTTTTTTAAATGTTTGTATGCAGGGACCCTGTTGAGCTTAGAACTGATATCACAGCACTTTCAGCATTTCCTTATCTTCAGCGATCAGTGTGGAGTTTCAGTTCCGCTTGTGCCAGTACCAACTGATTATAGATCCATCTTGTTGTTCTTTGATTGGTGTATAAAATATAGGTATAGCCCAATACGCCTAAAGGCATTCAATAGTTTCCTTTACTTGCCTTTCCTCTTAGTGTTGAGTGTCAGCAGCACCCGTGTTCAAAAGTGATAAGAATATATCGTCACCACTACACGAGTCACCTATGTGTTGAATTACTGTTTCAATAGAATCATATGTGACCATTGAGTAGCCAAAAATCTAATTTGCGTAGTGGCATGAAAAGCTGTACCTTGGTATACGTACTTAATCTGTTCATTATCCTCGGATGTATAGTAAACACTACGTATACCAAATGAATTTTCCCATTTGAAATAAAAGGGGAAATGATTAATCCGTTCCCATGAGAAAAAATAGCCTTCTGTTTTTCGCATTCTGTAAAATAATGGAGTTGTATAAAATAATTTATGTACTGTCAGATACTTTTTCTTCTTCTTTTGTCATCTCACTGATACCATGTTGTAGTCTAGTATTGTGGTTTTCTGTATTAGTCTTGCGCTTTTGGAGTGGCTTGAGCGGTGGATTTTTTTCATCTTTTTGCAGGTTTCATCTACACCATTTATCCTTATTTTCTTGGTCTTCCTCTCGCCTTATAATACATAAATACAATAGCAATGAGATAAAGTAAATGACAATTTACCTCACTTTACATTTATCTGAGAATAATCAAGTGACTTCTACAGTGGTGCTGAGAAAGGAGGAAGAAGAAATTTTGTGTTTGGAAGGACAGTTCCCTTCAAATACAGTTTTAGGTTCTGAAATTCTGTTTTCTTTTTCTTTTTTTTTTTCCTGTCTCTTTTCGTATTTGGACCTGGTTGAGGCTCATATTTGCCCAAAGAACTTTGCCTTCTTCCCTAGATGTGTCAGAAATGTGACTGGTCATTTCAGACAGTGCTATTATGATTTGTTGTGGTGATACTTTTCTGCAAAGTCATTGACATCTATACGTGGCTTTCTCTCGAGAGTGGAAACAAAGATAGCACAATTTCCTGACTCATTTTGACTCATACAAGTTTGTATACCAAACAAATGTCATATACCAAGCAAAAATTGTAGAAACAGAACATATATCAAGTTAAACAAAAATCAAAGCAAACATGTACCGAGGTTCCGCTTTACTGTATTTTGACCTCTTAGGGATAGGAATTTACATCTTGCAGTATTGTAAAGGTGACAAATAACAGGCCCGAAAATGCATGAACGAAAATCACCAAAATTAAACTTGGTGACTTTAGCATAGTGCCAACGATATAGTTTGTGTCATGTTTGTTTGTCTGACAAAAACTGTTTTGCCTGCATCCACAGTAATGGCCAATAGGCATGGATCCGACAACCCGGCCAAAATTCCGGTAGGGAACCCAGGCTACGGTATACGAGCAGCACTAGGTTACACTGCAATGTTTACCAGTCTGGTTGCTAATGTTTTGGATGTGCATTTGCCACGGAAGTGTTCATTTAGGTATGTTGTTCAACTCTGTGTACCTTTATTGTGGGAGGTTAAGTAAACAACCTTTTTCCACTCCGTCAGACATATTGGGTACATAGGGCTAGACCTTTATTTTAACGGCCAATCGGCCCTCGGTGGATGATGTGGTCAGCATGGCGCCAGATTTTTGGAGGGGGGAGGTGCTGATTAGTATCTCATTTAATGCAGTGTACATTTTCATTTTATGTAGAGATGGGTATTAAAAGGTATAATAACTCTATTTTGAAAAATAGAGGGAAGATACTTCTGCAGAATTTGAAGCTTTCAAGCCTTTTGTTTCACCACACATATGATCTGTGGGAGTACATTATATTTACTATACTTTAATTCACTGTCATCCTCAGGGAGTTGAAAGATGACATGACAGAGTCTGACTTCTGCAACTTTATTTGGCGACTCAATCAGAATATCTTGCATCTGGCCTACAGCCAGGAAGTCGACCCTTCAAAGCTTTTGGATAACCTGTCGTTGCAGAATTTGTTGGCGATGCTCAAGTGTCCAAAGCTTGGAAGGTAAAATCACTTCTGTGTATTTCTTTTTCTACGTTCACCCTAAAAAAATGATGATTGATGCATGTTGTCGTTTACATTTAGGCTGTGATATCTGAATCATTAGGCCCAACACATCTGTTTTAAGCACATAATTAATTAGTTGCCTTGTTCAGCCTTAACTATTACAACCTGCTTGTGAACGATCACTTGGTCTGTTCTCCTCTCCCACAAAAATGAGGCCCCAAAACCGTTTGAGTGAGCAGTTAATGGTTGGTTTGGTGTGTGAACCAGCACTTTCACTCAAATGGATATCTACAGAAGTGTCCAGACAAGCGCTTATATCAACAGTTAAAAGAAAACGAAGGTGGCAATATATTGGGCGCATCATGAGGACAAGCTGACAGAGAATCACCAAACATGCACTGTGATGGGAAACACATGGGTCAAAGGACACCCAAGAGAAACTCTAAGACAAACATTGCTGAGAGACCAAAAATGTTTGGCTGAATTCGGTCCTTGAAAAAGGGATTGTAGGGGATTGCTTATGGCAGATCGGGAGTGGAGGGATTCGCTGCGAGCTGTGTGACGTCTAACAGCATGACAGGACAATAAGTGTCCAGTCTTCTCCAAAATATCACTGCCTTTTTCTCACCTGCAATGTATACCTCCATAGAGCAAAAACCCTCATCCAACTTAACCAAGTCATCCTATTCCTCGTCATCACATGCAGCTCACGTCATGTCCTCCATATCTGTTTGTTTCGCCTCTTCTAATTCTCTTGTGCATGTGATTTTTTTTTTCAATCGGCCATTATTATTGTGTCCTGTGGTGTCCATTTCAAGAACGTTTTTATTGTATTATTATGATGTTTTCTAAATGTGAGTCTTTCTTGGATAGCATACAAGAATAATTTCAACTCAGTGCTTCCACTTTTTTTTTTAATTTAAACCTTACAATTTTGATGGAAGTAATAATAATCATGCCAGTGTCTGGGACCTGTCAGTATTGTTGTCAAGGATGTCAGGGGTGTTAAGCACATGACATCACAGTACAGACGAACACAATGACATCATAATGCTAGTTTAAAGATTGCATCTCACTTTTAACATGCACCAAAGAGGAGCATGTCCTGTTGTTTTTTTTTTTTTTAAAAAATCAGTGCAGGGGCAAAACCTATAGAAATTGATCGACAAGTAAAGGTCCAGTGTATTTGGGGCAGTTTGCCATTCACAGCTGGTCAGCGGTTTTACTGTATGAGGCCTTCACCAGTTGCAGTTGACTCTATGGTCACTGGTCAGTATGCCTGATCCAGTCATAAACAGTCTGTCACATAAGTAACATTGTTTTAAAGTTTTCTAATGCACTGATGCACTCACATAAAATGGGATTAATTCAGAGAGAGTGAGGAGATGAGAGAAAAGTCTGAACAAATATCTGTTCCAACTGCAGTAAGACAAAGAAGATGGAGATATATTGGGCACACTCTGAGATGAAATGAGTAGATAATTACAAAACAGGCACTGAAATGGGAAACAGACCGTCTGAGAGAGAGAGAAAAAAGGGTGTCCAAGGGGAAACATGAAGAAGAACATTATTACGAGAGGCAACACATAAGGAGCTGACCACCATGTCAGAAATCGAGAGAAAGTTGTGAGCAATAAAGCAGAGTTGAGGAATTGAATGCAAGTCCTGTGTGACTTCTAACGGCACACAAAGGATGATGATGACTGAAACACTTGCTGGACTGACAGGCAAGCATCACCATGCTGGTGTTTTTCTTTGGGGGGGGGGGGGGGGGAGTAGCTGAGTTCCACTTTTCGTTCTGGTCAATTTGTATCTGCAAGTTCATGTGTCTTGTAGTCCGGCCCTATCCCTTTTATGGCTTAGTTGATCCAGCTAATCTTAACTGCTAGCATGACTTTTGTGAATAATAAATGCTGGACCAAAAAAAAAGCAGAAATGATCACAGTAAATAAAGCTCTAGTTCAACAGGTCACACCTGGAGAATAGAGGATGGCAAAGTCACTAAGGACATCCTTTATGGTGAATTAAAGACGGGTAGAAGATGTCGAGGCCGACCTCTACTACGGTGTAAAGATGTGTGCAAGTGGGACATGAATAATACAGTTATTGAGGTGGACTCATGGGAACAAAGCGCCATGGGCCGTGTTGTGTGGAGGGGGCGTATCAGGAAGGAAATGAGAGTGAAGGAAGAAATGACTGCACAAAGGATGAGAGCTGAGCATCTGAGAAGAAATGGATTAAACACAAATGTGGACAACAGTGGTCCTGAAATCCCATGCTTTCCTTGTGGAAGGCTTTTCTTGACACAGTCGGGTCTTGCTAGTCACACTTGCTATCGCCATGGGCTGTTAGTCTCATGCCTCCTCATAGCGCAATATAACACTATCGTCTGGAAAGATGGAAAGGTGCCAATCAATTTTTAACAGATCATCGCAGTTGAAGGAGAGACATTAACACACGCTAAGGAGTTTCTGTCTTCTTCATGTTCATGGGCTGTAAACTCTGGGAGAAAGTTCTGGTTGTTCGTCCTCCTATGGACTTTAGTCTTGTTCCAGAACCTGAGTCTTGTGTGCAAATCCATTTTACAGATCTGGCATATTTGTATTTAGGGGCTTCCTTTGAAGTCAGATTTCATCTGCCTGATATGCAAGGAAACAACAGTCTGCATACATACAGATAAGCTGAATCTGTAAAACAGATGTGCATGCAGTATTCAGGTTTTGGAATAAGACTAAAGTCCAGAAGTGGGCAAACAGCCCCAACTTTCTGCTAGAGTTTACAACCAGTAAATGCAAAGAAGAAAAAGATATTGGGTAAAACCTGGTGGGATAAAGTCGAGCCTCCCGACTTTCAACCTTTAAAATAGCAGTATATTTCTTTCTTTTTTTTTTTTTTTTTTCATTTTTGTGTGTGTGTGGTGGATTTGGACTAGCAGATTGTAATTTTTTTTTTAAGCAGTCTTTTTAGTAGTTATCTGAATGTTATTGTTTATTTCAAGTGTAATATCAATTGTTTCGTTTCAGATCTGGAGCATTTGTACCAACGTATAAATTACCTGTAGAGGCTGATCTGTGCTCACTTGAATATGAGAGCGAGGATGAGACAGAAGCTGGTGCAGGCGACATAGAGATTACACGGGACTGGGAGCGTGTCCCTGCAAGTCTGCCTTCATTCGACACATCTCCCATGGGTGTCTCATCGCCTGTTGACAACAACATGTCAGCCACTGGTGCCTTGTTCAATGCAGCAAATGCGGCAGCAGCAAGTTTGACTGGCTGGTTCACATCATATTACAGAAAATAAATATACCAGTTTCTGTTCTTATTTTTTTCTACCAGTTGATGTTTTTATTTTTTCTATCCCCTCATTTTTCCAGTTAATGGAAACTTACTTTAACTCTTTCTGTCCCGAGCAGTGGATTATGTGATTGGATATTTTATATGTGTACCAATCTCATGTTTAGTCAAAGGTAAAGGGCCCTGGTCCATGCCTTCAGGCGTATTGGGCATATAAGGCTAGACCTATATTTTATAGACCCATCTGCACTTGGTGGGTGATGTGGTCAGCCTTACACCGGCCAACTTTACCTGATAACCAATAAAGGTCGGGTCAACCTGGTAGCCTAGGTCACTCTTGAAAAAAAAGTCTGGCACTGTCGGTACCTGAACCCACAAACTTCTGATCCGCAGGCGAACATCTAGCCACTACGTCACAGTGGCTGTCATGTTTATTTAAGGAGTCTTTTAAAAAAAAAAACAGACAAGATATTTATCTCTTACAAGGATAGCGTATCTGGTCCCTGTGGAATTAATGTACCCATAAGTTTAGTGATATCATTCTTGTCTCTCTTGAACAGTAGATAGATTTAGCCATTTGGGACTGAAAACTGAGTTAAGACATGTTCTAGTGTCAGAATTGTCAGCAACATTTTTTTTAATTGTATTTTTAAATGCCCATTATTGTTTGATTTTTACCTGTAAATGGAAATAAACGTCTTTCATAATTTTAAAAATATTGTCTGATGCTTAGCCAGCTTTTTAATGTACATAATTGCTCATTTCTAGAGTTTGTGTTTGCAGAACAGCGCAAGTTTACATTTACAATCTGGCAGTTGTTGTTGTTGATGCAGCTAATGATAGTTCAGCCATGACAGCTGTAATCAGTTATTTCAGTTACTTGTTGCCGATGTTGCAGTTATTAGTTTGCATGCACTGCAAGCTTTCAGTTGTTAATCTAAACATGTGGTTACTAATATAAACAGTTGGTTTTTAAATTGTGACTGACTTTAATCATCACTAATGTGACAGCATTGTGAATTTCATGGTTATCAGTGTGAAACATGTCGCCATCAATTGCGAACACATTGTTAACAGTAAGACAATTGTTTATAATTTTGAATGTCATAATCACTGAGGTGAGTGCAAAGTTACTTATATGAATATGTGGTTATCAGTGTGAACACATGGTTTTCAATGTAAACATGTCATTGATGTGAACATATGGTCACTAATGTCAACACGTGGTCACTGTTGTCAACACATAGTCACTGATGTCAACCCACGGTCACTGATGTCAACACCTGGTCACTGATGTCAACACCTGGTCACTGTTGTCAACACACGGTCACTGTTGTCAACACACGGTCACTGATGTCAACACACGGTCACTGATGTCAACACACAGTCACTGTTGTCAACACACAGTCACTGATGTCAACACACGGTCACTGATGTCAACACACGGTCACTAAAGTCAACACACGGTCACTGATGTCAACACACGGTCACTAAAGTCAACACACGGTCACTGATGTCAACACGGGGTTATTGATGTGAAAATTTGGTAATTGATATGAAAACCACAGTGATTGATGTAAACATTTCATCGATGTGAACACATGGTCATTGATGTGAACATGTCATTTATGTGAACAGGTGGTTATCGATGTGAACATATGGTTATCTATGTAAACACATGGTTATTGGTGTGAACACATGGTTATCTATGTTAATACATAGTCAATGATGTAAACACATGGTTATCCATTTGAACACTTAGTCACTGATGTGAAAACAGGATTAACAATGTGAATACATAGTCACTGATGTGAACACATGATCACTGATGTGAACACAAGGTTACTATTGTGAACATGGTTATCCATGTTAATTTTTGATAATTGATATGAACACATGGTTATCAGTGTGAACACATGGTTATTGAAGTGAACACCTGGTTAAGGATGTGAACACATAGTTATCTATCTGGTAATCTATGTGAACATGTGGTCATTGACATGGTTGTCAATGTGAACACATGGTTATTAATGTGAACACATGGTTATTAATGTAAATACATGGTCACTGATGTGAACACATGGTCATGGTCACTGATGTGAACACATGGTTATCGATGTGAACACATGGTTATCAATGTAAATACATAGTTATTGATGTGAACACATGGTTATTGAAGTGAACAGTTGTTTTCCAATTTTATTTGTATCATCACTGATATGAGTGGAGAAGAAACACCAGATCATGATGGGACAGTATGCATTGGAGCAGGTTAACCAGTTCAAATACCTTGGAATTGTATTAGACCGAAACGGAGGCATTAAGACTGAGCTGGCTACACGAAAAGCAGCTGCTGGGAAGACTCTTCCAGGCCATAGACCGAGGGTTTCTTAGCAAAAAAGAAATTGGCAAAAGGACAAAAATGGCTGTTTACCGCTCTACCTATGTACCAGTCCTGACCTATGGGTGTGAATCATGGGCAATGACAACAGCTCACAGAAGCCAGCTGCAGGCCTCGGAAATGAGATATCTGAGAAAGGTGGTCCAAGTGACAAGAAGGGACAAAGTCAGCAATCAGACAATACGTCAAGATCTTGATACCCAGTCCTTACAAACCCCAGTGGATCAGTCACAGTTACGATGGTTTGGACATGTATGCAGAATGGGAGAAAATCGGTCACCATGGCAGGCATGGGAGGCTAAGAACCAGGGAACCAGACCTCCAGGACGACCCAGGGTGCGCTGGGAAGACAACATCCGACAGTCATTAACTGACAGAGGACTGGAATGGAACAAAGCCAGAAAGAAAACTGCTGATAGAGACGTCTGGCGATCTCTCTGGCAAACCTCTACACCCCAAGGTAGAAGAGGAGCGACTAAGTAAGTAAGTACTGATATGAGTGAATAGTTTACCTTAGTCGAGAATGATTGCCATAACAAACACAAAAGTGCTGTTATTGCCAATGTGTTGCCATTGTTGTGATTACTAATTTAGCTTTCATTTACTAATGTTAACATATGGTTACTAATTTGGAAATATGGCTACTCATGTCAGTGTATTGTTATCAATAGTTAACAGTATAAAGGACCCTTTTCCGTGCCTTTGGGCATCTAGGGTTAGATCTCTATTTTATAGACCACTACTCGGTAGCTAGGGGGTGATGTAATCCACATTCATGCCCGCCATCTTTAGTTTCCATGACTTTACCTTGTAAACGTTTACCCATTCAAGGCTGGGAGAAATTATGAGCTAGTATTAATTTCTTTTAAAAGTCTAGTTCCATCAAAACATGCACCCATGACCTTTCGAGCAGCAGGTCTAGCCGCTACACCACGCCGGCTCCCAGATAAAAATGCTAATGCCAGGTTGTTCATATTAACATATAATTTCCATAATGAACTCACAGTTACCTGAGTGAATACACGGCTGCTTTGTTAATGCATGATCATCATTGTGAAACTGTAATTACTACAGTTGTAGCCAAAAGTTTAAGATCATCTAGGGAATGACTGATTGTTCCATGCTGTTACAGATTGTTGCAGTCATCATTCTGTACTTAATTAGTAATTGATGCAGTGCTCCATAATTCTGTGAAAATGTCAATTATTTACTTGTTGGTCTTAATCTTTTGGGCCACCACTTTAATGTTAGTATATAGTTGATGGTCTGTAAAAACATGGGACGCTCTGCCCATTTGCCCGATGCGCCGAAAGGCGTGAAAAGGGATCTTTACTTTACTATATAGTTTACAGTGTGAATGCCTGGGTACTAATATGTGAACAGCCGATTTTCACAATGACTACATTGGGAATTCATGGTAGCTGTGTTAACACAGTTTCTATTGTGAATTTATAGTTATTGTTGTGAGTGTGTAGTTATCTATGTCAATACCACTGACACTGTTTAATTATTTCGCCATGGACATTGATGGCTTGTGTACTAATGTGAATTTGTAATTACCCATGTGAACGGTTAGTTGCCCATGTGAACTTATGTCTACTGATGTAAATACGTGGCTGTTACCAATGTAACTTTAACTTTGATTTCAGTGTATAATTACCAATGTGAACAATTAGTTGCCCATGTGAACATATGTTTACTAATACATGGCTGTTGCTAATGTGAATGTTTGTTCCAGTGTGAACATATGATTACTAATTTGAATGCACGGCTGCCTGTTTTCAAGAGTTCCCATCATGCTTGTCCCTTGCGTAGAGGAGAAGAGAGACTTCCATTTCAATGGATCATTAAAACTGGCGGATATGATTCCTTTTTTGTGTCTGTGTGTATAATAGGCATTTCTTTAACAGATTTGTCTTTTTGATGATCTGTAAGGCAACGAATGTATATCTCTCTTTGTCTGATCACTTTACTTTGATCTTTCAAGAGACAGTAGCTACTAATAGCTTAGGGCAGTGTTTCCCAAACTGTTCTTAGTCGCAAATCCTTTTTTTTTCAATAAAAAAAATTTCCACAGCGCCCTAACTTAAGTAAAAGTAGGACTTTTCATAAGTAAGATATACAAAAAAAAAAAATAAAACTCGTGTATCTTAGAATATTTCATGAACAGAAAAGTGAAAATAAACTGGTTAAATGCAACAACAAAAGTTTAACATTTCTGCTACTATAAACCGTTGTCAGGGACAACACAAACACCATTAATGAAATAATTTTTTAGAAAAAAACTATGATGATTAACAAACCTGGAAGGGGACACATGGCCTCAATAGAAAACTAGGGAGGTCAAAAGGGCAGAATGTTGGATGGGCCTGCATACACTGAATTCACCAATCACATGTCTCTATAGCTTAGTGATTACGTAATTTACTTTGTTCACTGAAAGTTGTGAGTTCATGCCACAGACCATGTTCGGTTTACAAGCAGTTTTTACTGAGGTCCCATGGGATCGTCACTTGAGCTATATAGTTCATGTTTTTGTGATGTTCTTGACAGGCAGAAAGCCAATAAGACAGAGGCCTAGCAATGAGGGATAAAACAAAGTAATCTCTATTTTAAAAGCATGAATGAAATTCTGTTTTATCTATACTCATATACCAAATACAGGGTGTTTTAAAAGTCTTACAACACTTTGTATGCAAACATAATCAGGGGGAAAAACGAAGTACATGATGTCTTCAAAAAGATGGCTTGAAAAATGTCTTTAAATTTTTTGCAATAGACACTTTTATGGTCTAACACTGTTTTGGGGGAACTGGAAATTATTACAGAAATATTTAGTATAACAGTGTTGGAAACGACCATCAGGGGCTTCAAGACATGACTGTACACATCTCTTTCTATTGTCGAAGACATTCTTTCTTCTGCTGATAACATCATTTTGTTTTTAGTGCAAAGAATTACTCCAGCACGACAGCCATTCGCTAAATATTGCTTCACAATTGACTGTGGATCCGATTTTTTTATGACATCATGTACTGTATATTTCAGATTTGTTCCATTTACAGTGTAGTGAGACTTTACAGACACCCTGTAATTACCGAAAACCACTTGTACAAGACAGGGATTATTTGTACAGATTTTTTTTTTTTACACATTGGTATCAGTGTACAGGCAGTAGGGTTTCTTTTCCTAAACAGGTTACATTTTGTTTTTATTTCACATTATGTGTACATTCACTCTCAGATCATCATCCATGATTTGTCCAGATGTTTCTCTGATTTCTTTTCTTGAAATTCATCCCATTTTATGTTCATCAGTTTCCTTCAGCATTATGATTTTGAGTGCTGTTTTATAATGTTAACATGCTAGGTTCAATTTTTCTTTTTTGCGCTCACCGGCTGTTAACTCCGGCGGAAAGTTCTGGCTGTTCATCCGCCTCTGAACTTTGAACTTGTTCCAGAACCTGAGTCTTATTTGTATTCAGACTGTTGGTTCCTTACCTCTCAGGTAGATGCACTCTGACTTTGAAGGAAACTCCCAGTTAGTCGAATCTTATGGCATGCTTGTTAGGCACTAGGTTAAATTCATTTGGTCAGCAGACTGGTTTGTGTTTTCAGCAATGGGATGGGCATCAGCTGTTAAGAATACAATAGAGCATCCTTTTCTACACCTTCAGGTGCGTATTGGGCATAAAGGGCTAGGCTGGCCGGCACTCAATAGGGACTTTTGTCAGAATCATGCTGGCTGCCTTTACTTCCCAGGACTTGACCTGGTACCCATTTAAGGCTAGGATCACTTGGAAGCCAAGGTATTTTTTTTTTTTTGAGGAGAAAAAAAGTCTTGCTTAGTCCGGATCAGATCCACTCAGATTCAGAGGTGAGCCTCTAGCTGTTACACCACAGCGGCTCAGTGAACATTCTTCTCCAGTCTAGAAAGTTATTATGTCATATTTTATAGTAAACTTGTTAGTTTTTTTTTTTTTTTATACCTGTACATATTTTATTTTCTCGCAGCTTTGGCAGAGACCTTTGCTGCTCAGTCTGGCAAAAGGATACAGTAATGTCAGTAAAATAACTTGTCGTTTTTTATACGTATAATGTAATTGGGGTACCCAGGCATTCTTATTGTACAGTGATGCTTCATTGATCAATGATTTAAGAATCGGTATCATAGCACATCGGGCATACCCATAAATGCTTAGCCTCCTGCAGCAGACATATTAAAGTGTAGGTCCTGACTGTTCCAGTAGCACACTGGTTGTACATAACATCAGTACCACTCCTATTTGTATTTTCTTTTCAGATCCACACCTCATTCAAAATTCACACCTCTTAAACATGTTATTTCATCTAACATCTTATCTTCCCTCTGTATTCATTCACAAATGGTGTTTATTGAGAAAATGACAAAGCTAAAATACTTCTTTAACTGTTTTCGGCCCGTTAAAATGTTGTACAGAGATCAGTATTATTTTCATTAAATATTGAAACCGAAATTCTAACCACTTGCTGTGTTCTAGGGGGAAAAATTAATAAAAGATTCCTCTGTGTTTGCCAGATTTATTTAGTGTGCACTGACCAAGTCTTAATTATGAAAGGACACTGGATGTAATTTTTGAGACAGGTGATGAATAGTCAGTAACACATCATGCCTTGTTTGAGACTGAAGGAGTTAAGTTTTTATATCCCGCCTGCGAAAGAAAAACAAATGACTTTTTTCATGTTTGCCAACTTTCAGATCCATTGTTATTGATATTTTATTATTGTGAACATTTACAGTTTTGCAACCTTTTTTAAAACTGTAAAATAAAAATTAGAAACGCCCACATCTCAGCCGTTGCTGGATGGTTGAATGAGCAGAAAGTATGTTTGAGATTTTAAGTGTGTGCGTGTGTTTTTATTGATGCAGACACTTTGCATAATGTATTGCCTAGCGGAATCTCATCAAGTGATTTCTTACAGTTTAATCAACATCTAATGAAGCACACAAAGATTATTTCCTTTCTACTGATATAGACACGCAATATATTGGGCAGTATGTTGTGTGTGTCCGCATTATTTAACTTAACAACAGGGAAACATTGTTTTAAAACGACTTTTGTCTGCAAGAGACTGGCCACATGTAATTTTGTGTGTATATATTTGGGTGTAAATAACACAATGATATTCTTTTAAATGATGAAATTATGAACTTATGCAGTATTATAATGTGCCCCATGCTTGGTTTTACTTATAAAAATTTGGAACCCAAAAAAAACCCAGATTCAAGGCCATTAAATATTCACATGGAAGTCGACACACTGTAAATACATAAACTTTGGGAAGAGACTCTCTCTCTCTCTCTGTGTACATCTGTCTTTGTGAGTTTGTCTAGTGCAGCGGTTCTCCGCTCGTGGGTCACGACCTTTTCACAGGGGTTGGCTAAGACCATAGGAAAACAAATTCACTGAAGTTACGAAGCAGCAACGAAAGTAATTTTAAGGTTGGGGTTCACCACAACATGTGGAAGTGTATTAAAGGGTCACAGCATTAGGAAGGTTGAGAACCTCTGGTGCCCGGCTCTCTAGCGAAGTTGGTTAAACGGGTCGGGTGGCGAACTCCTTGTGCTCCGGGTTCACTCCCGGGGGTAGGCAGAAAAGCCACATTTCTCCCAGATTTACGGTACCTATAATGGAATCAATGCCGAAGGGTTGCGATATCCATAGTACCGAGCCAAAGGGACAACTCATGGTTTCTGGATACGTTAAAAAAAAAAAAAAGGGAGAACCTCTGGTCTAAAATCTATATATGTGTGTGTAAGAGAGAATGAGAGAGAGATTTTATTTTCAAGTTATACAAAATTGGGAAGAAAATTTTTGTGGGTGAACCTGTGTCAGTGTTTGTGTGTGTGTCTTATCTGTGGGCCTCATGCTTGGTTGTACTCATAGCAGTTTGGAACAAAAGAAGATTCAAGTCCATCGGGTATTCTTTCAGAAAATGAAACTAAATAGATCAATATTGGGAGGACATTAT
Source organism: Candidula unifasciata (assembly GCA_905116865.2). Classification (NCBI taxonomy): domain Eukaryota; kingdom Metazoa; phylum Mollusca; class Gastropoda; order Stylommatophora; family Geomitridae; genus Candidula; species Candidula unifasciata. The sequence goes on from CAJHNH020001028.1 coordinate 177,751, forward strand.
CTGTGTGTGTAACTTTGTGTGTTTGTCTGTATGCCTGTTTTTCTGAGGGAGAGAATGAAAGAGAAATGATAAAGAAGGTATAACAACAGGGCAGAGTTTGTCTCTATGTGCACCTATGGCTGTGTAGGGGTCATGCCTGTATGATTGTCTGAGAAAGAGAAGTTGTAAAGATTGGGAATAAATTATGTCTGTGTGCATTTATGTCTATGTGTATTGTTTCTGTATATGTGTATTTGTCTGTCTCTGCGACTCTTATGTCTGTAACAGAAATGATAATGAAGTTGACATTGGGAAAGAGTCCTCTTTGCATGCAGCTGCATCTGAGTATGTATTTGTGTCTGTCTGTCTGTGTATTAGAGAGAATTAATATTGAAGTTACTGTATAACTAGTATGGTTTCTCGCCTCATTCTGAATTCAAAGGAAACATCAGTCATTTGTGAATTGGCCAGATCCCTAAAAGCAAAGCTGTTTCTAGGATTTTGCCAGATCCCTTTAAACGGAGCTGTCTCTAGGATTTTGCCAGATCCCTTTAAGCGAAGCTGTTTCTAGGGTTTTGCAAGATCTCTTTAAGCGAAGCTGTTTCTAGGATTTTGCAAGATCCCTTTAAGCGAAGCTGTTTCTAGGATTTTGCCAGATCCCTTTAAGCTGAGCTGTTCCTAGGATTTTGCCAGATCCCTTTAAGCGAAGCTGTCTTTAGGATTTTGCCAGATCCCTTCAAGCAAAGCTGTCTCTAGAATTTTGCCAGAACCCTTTCAGTGAAGCTGTCTCTGGGATTTTTTTTTAGATCCCTAACAGGGACACCTTTCTAGGATATTGCCATATCCCTAACAGTAAAGCTGTTTCTAGGCTTTTGCCAGATACCTAACAGGGACACTGTTTCTAGGATTGTGCCAGATCTCTTACAGGGACACTTTTTCTAGGATGACTGTGGATAGGTGTCCATGGGTCTTAACCACTTTGAGCTCTAGTCCTGGCAAACCATCACTACCACCACGTGTGGTGTACACCACACCTCTGTATCTCTCAGTTGTCCCAGGTACACTGTTTCTTTCTTTTAACTGCAGATAATATTCTTCATCTTTTTTCACTTGAAATAGATTATCTATATTAAATTTAACTGGCAACAATGTTTCTTTTGGCCAAAAGTTTTGCCTTGATAGGTCGTATTTGGGATAGTCCTGAACGACGAGATTAGATTCTATTTGCATGTGCTTTTCCTTAGCAGTTGTGAGTTACTGTACTGCTTTTTTTAAGGATGGGGGGGGTCAGAGTAGGAAGGGAATACCATGGCCTTCTCTATTTATAGGCCAAACAGGTCAACAGGGTTTACCGTTCTTGTGCAAGAATTGAGCTCCTCTGCGTCCAGTTTTTATCGAGGAGATGTATACACAAATTAAACTACAGTTTCATTAATTTTCGACATATTTTATAGAACTATACGTCATTTTTAAGGTAAATAAGTGTGCCAGTTAAATATAACAATAAAGGCTCTTACAGACTGACAAAAATGCTTTTGCTACAGTCAACATGAAAATAAACATCAATAACGTTTAGATATAAACTAAAAGTTGTTCCAGCAAAAGTAAAGAAATATCAGTGCTAACTCTTTGATTCTGAGAGGGTATTGTTGCATCAGAGTAGCAACTGCTATGAAACATACACATGTCATACATAACATAAATATAAATGATTGATGGTTATTATTATTAGTAGACTACTACAACATATAATTATACTGTTATTTAATAATTAGTAAACAAGCACAATCAGTATGAAATTGATATGTGGTTTTACAGAAGAATGCTTAGAATACTTTGGACAGCCAAAAAGAGCAACCAAGAGGTTTTGAAAGAGGCAGGAGCCCGAAGACAACTTATCACAGACATCAGAAGGAGACAGTCATCGTTTTTCAGCCATGTTATGAGAAGAGGGAAAATATAACATGTTGTGACCACTGGAAAGATATGTGGAAGGAGAGATAGAGGAAGACAACGAGAGAAGATGCTTGACAGTCTTGTTGCATGGCATGGAGGTGTGTCGGCACACGAACTGATACATGCTGCAGGAGATCGCAGATTATGGAGAGGCATGATCGCCCACGCCAGTCGGCAAGGCACCTGATGATGATGATGAATACTTTGTATACCCAGAGTAGTTTTCCTAACAGTACTTATAGCACTACTAAATATGTATCCTCAAGGTACAAACAGCACAAACAGCACAAATGAATTTGTCCAGTTTCATCTTGTTAGATGAAATCAATTCCTTATCATTGTGAATTTTTGGGTAACTGTTTAAAAAAATACATCACAAATATTTCTAATTACTGCATGCAACAACATGTATAAGTATCATGAATGGTATATTATTTTTAAGGTAATTAAAGCAAATTAAAAAAGACCAAAAAACTGCAAATTGCTGAGCAACATACACATATCAAACACAAAAATCCACATATAGATACCGGATCTTATTGTTCGAAACTGTCTGGAACAAGACTAAAGCCCAGAATAAGATGAACAACCAGATGTTTCTGCCAGAGTTTACAGCCAGTGTTCGCGAAGCTAAAGCCAATTTACAAAAATTAGCACAGACCGTACAACTGCAAATATACATAAGAAGTGGATGAACAACCAGAAGTTTCCGTAAAAGTTTACAGCCAGTGTTCGCAAAGCAAAAGCCAATCTACAAAAATTAACACAGACCGTACAACTGCAAATATGCATAAGAAGTGGATGAACAACCAGAAGTTTCTGCCAGAGTTTACAGCCAGTGTTCGCGAAGCAAAAGCCAGTTTACAAAAATTAACACAGACCGTACAACTGCAAATATGCATAAGAAGTGGATGAACAACCAGAAGTTTCTGCAAGAGTTTACAGCCAGTGTTCGCAAAGCAAAAGCCAGTTTACAAATATTAACACAGACCGTACAACTGCAAATATGCATAAGAAGTGGATGAACAACCAGAAGTTTCTGCCAGAGTTTACAGCCAGTGTTCGCAAAGCAAAAGTCAATTTACAAAAATTAACACAGACTGTACAACTGCAAATATGCATAAGAAGTGGATGAACAATCAGAATTTTCTGCCAGAGTTTACAGCCAGTGTTTGCAAAGCAAAAGTCAAATGGTTAAGGATTAAAATTATTAGTGTACTTCTACAAAATATAATTATACTGTTAGTCAAAAAGGCAAAGAGTGACTTGCTGTGAGAGGTTAGTTAGTAAATATTGTTTTTATCCACTTACCCAGAGCTCTGAAATATCTTGACACAATTTATCCACAGTGTGGTTGCACCATTTATGCAAAATCAATATGAAAGCAATAGTTTTCTTCCAACACAAAATAGTTTGCACCTGATAACTGTGGATATTCTCCAGATCTGGCTTCTAAATTACCTGTTTGTATTTTCCCCAAAAGTAAGTTTTCCACATTCAAAGTAGAAAAAGAATAAACAGCCAGTTCCCAAAAATCCAAACTACTGACTAGAAACAGTGACACACGCATCACAACACGACTGTCTCCCTTGAAATTAAATTCAAATTGCTGTAATCTAACAGCAAAGTTTGAAAATCTTGTATATCCACTTCACAATATCCACTTGTAGATTTGTAATACGAATTCATTGAGAACACAGAACTTTGTAAGCGCATTAATTAAAATGTCACACAATGCAACACATGGAAAGGGCTTACACTGACCAATTTTCGAGGGACTCCATCCAAAAAGTCACGTGATTTAGTTAGATGGCGTAATTTAGAGAAGGCGGTGGGGAATACATACAAAGGAAAAAAGGGACTGCAAGCATGTCAAGAACCGAAATGAAGTGTGTCATATACTTGTGGCAACAAAAGACCTGAAATCGCAGGCATTTATTGTGTAAAACATTCTATTAACGCCAGAGGGTTTTGCTGATCATACTCGTTATCGCCACGGGCTGTGATTCCCATGCTTCCCTAAAGCACAGGGTAACACTGAGGTATGGTGTCCGCCTCGGGTGCTGAAGGTTCCGGGTTTAGACCCCGGTGAAGGCTGAGATTTTGTTTGCACGTGGACTTGTAATTTCCCCTGGTCTCTGGGTAGTATGATCGGACGCCCGTGTGTATTGTTTCGCACATAAAAGAATCCCCTGGCAGCTGGAAATCGAAAAGATTAGCATAACGGCGTTAAAAAATCTACCAAAAGTATTTCAGGATTCTCGTCGGTGTTACGATCTTCGTCTACTGCACAGAAACCCTTGAGTTAGAAGTAGAGATGAGCCCATTTGGGTTACTACCCTTGTGCTGTGATGTTGATTAGTTGTGTAAACAGAAACAGTGAAACACTATCGGCCAGGAAAGACAGAAAGTTACTAACTCTAGCTGTCCACTGTGCTTGCACCCATCTCAGAAATCACACCTCCAGAACCTAAGTCTAGTCTAAATTGTTCAGTTAAAATTTCACTGTGATACGAAGCAGGCAGCCCTCTTAGTATATAGATGCTTATCTCATCTGCTGAGGGTCTAAGGTTCATCAGTTCCATGTGTCGGCGAATGCCCCCCCCCCTTTTCAATCTCTCTTTCCCCTTCTTCTTTCGTTGACTTGAAATAGATTATCTATATCTGCAATGTTGTCTCTAGTATGAACTTCACTGTCTGTTGTAATTCATTCAGCGACCCGTGAAGTTTGAATTGCACCGGTGTTTCTCTTGGTCAAACATTTTGCCTTGATATGTTGAATTTGGCACAGTCTTGGAGGACGTGATCTGTTGTCTCAGGTGTCACTCCACATGTACACATGTCTGATTCACCAAACCTTAAATTGTGTGTACATATGGCTGTGAAGTCTGTTGTGTCCCTCCAAAAATTGACCTTGGCTCCCAGGTCGACCCAGCCTTGGATACTAAGTAGTGTCCTAGGAATAAAAAGTTGACTAAAGCACCATATGTCCGATGCACTACTGGCATAAAAAGTGTTCTTTGCATATCATACACAATATGTATATCAAAAGATTTCAGTACTATTCACATACAGTGTCGGCGTCTGTGGCTTAGGCATTGCCAACGCGCTTCGTTATGTCGGGTTCGATCACAGATGCGGGCCTTGCGCCGGTTTCGATGGTGGTATCGAGAAGCCGACCGTTTAGAAAACAGTGGGACACTACTGGACGTAAATTTGCCTAGAAAAAAAAAAAAAAAATGCAGGGTTTGCTTTTTGCAACGTCCTGTAAAGGATAACCCACTTAACATACAGTAAAGGTGACTTTAAGCTGTAAGATAGTGTCCCTGACTGACTGACTGACTCTATACCCCACCAGGACATCGCACAAGCGATAAACACCCGATGGACACAAAGGGCCACCATGTGGATGAGTATCACCGTGGAGAGGTCCCATAAACCGCGTTCAGACAATTGGCAATATTTATGGCCTGCCTATATTGCGGCCCCTGGCAAAAGCCAGGGTGGGGCTTCAAATAACAAAAAATTCCGTCCTAAAAAGAACGTAAGGATTGCTAGTCTCCCTTTTCTGAAATGTGGCTTAACCCTTGTTGTTCTGATACAGATCTGTGTCACGCTTCTCCTGATGTATGTGCTTTGTGTGTCAATGTCAGATGCGTGTTCTTGAAGAGAAGTGTGACATTAAAGATGAATCTACGACAGGTTCGGCAAAACCGGAAGAGGATGCACCTGTTTACACAGTAATGCCCAAGACGAAGTTATGAGATTGGGGGGGGGGGGAGGGGTGGTGTGTGTGAACCTTCTACTTCGTGTTCACAAAGTGTAAACTCTAACGAAAAGTTATGGTTGTTCATCCACTTTTGGACTTTAAATCTTTTTCCAGAATGTGAGTTTTGCGTGTATATCCATTTTACAGATCTTGCGCACGTAAACAAAAAATCCCTTGCCAGTTGGAAATCGAAAAGAGTAGCCTAACGGTGCTGCAAACATTTTGAGTCAAAAATCTGTCCAAAGTATTTCATGATCCTCGCTGGTGCAACGGAGTTTGTGCACTGCGCTGAGATTCTTTAGATTCAGACTTGAGTTAGTAGAACGGAGCACTTATGGATTACATCCGTGTGCCGTGATTTTGATCCGTTGAATAAACATATTAATGAGCGCATAATAAAAATTACAAAGTGGTCGGTCTTAGAATAGCTACCGGAGTAACGAGACAAGTTAAATGAAGAAATCAGTAGAAGACTAAGACTGAAATCAGTCTGCCAGTTAATTCAACAGAAGGCCCTTTTAAAAGAAACAGATGATATGGTTCCGCTGTCAGATGCGAAAACTCCTGTACCAGCTGCCACAGAGTGCCATTCTGAAGAAATATACGCAGAAGACTGTGCACAATAGAATGACAGCATCAAAACAGTCTTAAAGACATTAAGATCGACTTACACAAAGTATTAGAAAGAACACACGGAATATCCTCCCACTCCACTTCCCCAAAGGGGTGTCGCCATGGTGTAGCGACTAGAGGCTCGACTGCGGATCAGAAAGTCATTGGTTCGGGTTCTGTTGGAGCCGGACTTTTTTTTTTTTTTCAAAGATGGCCTTGGTTCCCACGTTGACCCAGCCTTGAGCGGGTACCAGATAAAGTCTTGGGAAGTGAAAGCGGCCTGGGTAATGCTGACCACATCACCCACCAAGCGCGGATTGGTCTGTAAAAGGTAGGCATAGTCCTTTATTTGATAGAGGGAAACATTATAAATTTGTTGACGGATATTGACATTCATGGACCCCCGTGTGGGTTCCGGGGCCCCATTGTGGGGGAAAGCAAGAATAGACCCACTGCCTCTCCAAAAGCATGTCGTAGGAGTCGACTAATTGGGGAGCTTCCTTTGAAGTCGGAGTGCATCTGCCGGAGAGGCAAGGAACCAACAGTATGTATTCAAGAGAATGAGATCTGTAAAACTGATGCACACGCAACACTCAGGTTCTGGAGCAGGACTGCAGTTCAGTAGAGGACGAGCAACCAGAACTTTCCGCCAGAGTGTACAGCTGGTGAACGCGCGAAGAAGAACATTCGTGGAAAAGATATCAGAATTATACAAAAATATTTACTGGAAGCAAGAAAGCAGCAATTAAATTGGGAAATAAAGTCTAAAAACATAAAAAGCGAGAAGTGAAACAAGAATGCGTTTTGTCACCGGATCCTCTCTCTCTCTCTCTCTCTCTCTCTCTCTCTCTCTCTCTCTCTCTAGTGAAATAATGATAAGAGGGGTCAAGGATAGACCAGGAATGCTGGTTTGAGGTTACAATATAAACAATCTTCGTTATGAAGATAATACAGTATTAATAGCTGAAAATGCAGAAGACCTACAACAACTAACAAACATTGTTGCATTAGAGAGTGCAAAAAATGGACTTTCCTTGAATATCGAAAAAAGAAACAATGGTTATATCAAAGAAGAAGATAACTCCAAAATGTGACATTACAACCAAGTTAATAAATTCAAGTATTTGAGGACAATCACAATATCAGATGGACGATGTGTGACTGAAATTGAAAACAGAATTGGCCAGGCCAAGGTAGCATTTCAGAAGATGAGGAGTATCTTATGTAATAAATCACTCTCATTAAACATCAGACAACGAGTACTGAAATGTTACATCAAGTCTGTTCTGTTGTATGGCAGGGAATCCTGGAATGTGAGTAAACAAATTAAGAAGAGTTTGGAGGCAACTGAGATGTGGTTCTTGAGAAGATTGTTGTGAATACCTTAGGCTAAAAAAAAATGTTTGGTCATGTGACGAGAAAAGGAGCACTGGGAAATATCTAACGTCTGGAATCACAGCCTATCTTTTAACCACAAAACAGCCCAACTATCTGTAAACGATATTGAATGTCGAATTAAGAATCAACATCACCGTACTCGGGACACTCAAAAGCGCTCCATCCACATGTTCAGTAGCAAGCGAAGAGTTCCAATTCCGATGGCACTAGTAACTGTATGTATATCCGTCTCGCCATTCCCCCGAGTTTTGAGCACCGGATCTCCTTTAACTCCTCGCAGCGCCATTCTACTTAGACCGTAATGAACTAAATGTGCCTCCGCACTGTTCAGTTTCTCTCAAAGAGCACCCGCGACATCCAGCTTGTCATACATCAGTTTACCACCAAGCGATGCAGAACCAGTCAGTCTGTCTGTCTGTTCATTTCCCAACACTCCGGCATGACGTGGAGAAAATATTTAAAGGAAGCTAACTACTCGGGACCTCTGAATTGATGCTTGCCTCCCTTCACAGAGCATGCCCGTCTCCACGTTTCTCAACATGCTCTGCGAGTCAGTTACAATCACGCCATGTGTGTACAACTGATTCTCAAGCCAACGAAAGACAGCAGTGACTGCCTCCACTTTCATTCTCAAACTGGGCTTTGTGAAATTATATGCCAGGCTTTGCTGCACCAAGCGACGTCCATTCGCTTAAGTTAGGAACCCCCATGCACTTCGTCTGCCCCTCAACACATTCATTTGTATCATCACATGGGAGGGAATTGTCATGCATCATTTGTCCGCGAGGTATGATATTATAATTCATCCTGAGAGCAAATCATAATAATAAAGAAAGTTTCTGAGCAGTCACAAATAAGTGAAAAGATACGAAAAAGTAATGTTAGTAAAAGTAATTTGCAACAAAATTTATTATACTGTTTTGTTTTGTAAACCACGCTTGCGTGACATTTTGTATATACCAGGGGAGCCGTGAAAACTGCATGTGTTAACCCCAAATTTCGATTATCAATCATTCAATATGGCCGCCTTTCAGAGTGGCAAACATTGTTGACAGCGCCGTAAATTTAGCCGATGCTACTTATTTAACTTCTCACACAATAGTAAAATGACGTGTGAATACCAAAAATATGCTAAGCAATGTTAAATCCAAGGATAGTTTACGCCCTTTCCACTGGGTTTAGCGATATGGTAGAGTTTTGGTGTCGGTGCACCTGTCCAAGTTCTGTGTTTTGGTTTTGAGTGTGATCGACATCACGTCGTTTTGTCGACAGACTGTTAATTACTAGTACGAAAGCGACTGTGCTTTTGTGAAGTAACAAACAAAACCAAATATTTTATCGTTAAAATGGCGGATACACGAAGAAGAGTGAAACTTTACATGTTAAATGAAGATAGACAGTGGGACGACAGAGGAACAGGACATGTTTCTTCGGCTTATGTTGAAAGGCTTCGGGGGATGTCGCTCCAAGTTCGGTCCGAAACTGATGGTAAAAAAAAGTGTTGTTTTTTAGATCTTAAATGCTATAGCATTGTATTATATATCTATTTGTTGTGTGTGTGTGAGAAGCAGAACTTACGTTTTAGTTTGTTTTAAGTTGAGTTCTAGACGTTTGTCACCAAAATGTTCATTAGCTCATTAAAAAGGAGAGTTACAGTTATGTCACTGATGTAAGGACATTCATGACATCCAGAGAACCATGAGATTTTTCAAGTTCATTCATAAAATTATAAAGCTCTGAAAGATTCCTGTGTTGAGTTTATACTAGAATAAAATAAATACTTTACCACGTAATTAGTTTAGAATTTCAGTTTAGATCTGTTAGCATTCCATTCTGATCTGGGATAATAAGTTATGTTGGTAATTTCTTTTTTTGTGATTAAAAAGTAAAAGAAAAAAGTAACAGTTTATCAGTTTAGAATAATTCATAGCATGTGATTTTTAAAACTTATAAATTATTCTCACATTATTTACTCGTGGTAGCAGCATGACTGCATTCAAAGGTAGTTGTGTTTACCTAAATAGCCTTTAATAGGCATGCAGGTCAGGTAAGAATAGAAAAATGCAGATGATGATGATTATTTATGTTTAGCCTTGCGATATATTGAAACCCAAATTGTGAATGTTAATAGTGATTACTGATTAAAGAATCGACATAGCATTCCGGGCATACCCATAGATGCTTCCTCTCCCGCAGCAAAAGTAAATATATTACCAGGGAACATAAAAGAAACAGAGCGGTTGACACTATGTCACCCGTGAAACTTGTTTTAAGAGGAAACCGAAACTAATGGTGATTTTGTTTGGGCTGCTAATTTCATCCATGTTGTACTGCAGAACATCTCAGCTGAAAAAGCTTGTGTCACAAAGATGTTTTTTAAAAAGAGGAAAAATTGAGCCAGTGAACATCATAAAAAGAGACTGCTCTGTTGGAAGTTTAAAATTAAAAACAAAAAACAGTGTAAAATTAGAGTGAAAGCCTGACAGCAGAATATTTTATCAAATATTAGATAGTCTCATGGGTCTGGGGTGTCATTTTTGGGGGAGAAAAATTAATAAAATAAAAGGCTTTCTGTGTCTCAACAGATATGTTGTAACAGATAACTAGTTAAAGGTATGCTAAACTCCTTTGTGTTGACGGAAAAGTGCAATAACACCTTAGCTGTAAACCACAGCACACCTCAACCACACTTTAAAGGGCAGTATGGAAGAATAATATGAGGCAGAAATAACCCTACATACACGGCATGAAATGTTTTTAAAAAAAAATATCAGTAAAGCTTGATTGATTGATAGATCTTGAAGGAGACTGCCTGCTAACCATGAAGTTCAGTGACCAGTGAAGTAATGTGGGCCCTAAAAAAGACTTTTCTTTCTGAGAAAGGTTCATACAGAGACTATTCTACTCCTGCCAGCCTTATACCAAAGTACCATCTTTATTTGGGCTGTGCCGTGATCACCTTCAAAGTTAGAAACCACTGAGATTTGCGAGACTGTTACTGGAACTTGACCTCTGCAGGGAAACATATTTGCGTGATACAGAACTCGGAGGTGGCAAATTTCTGTTGCAAAGAACAGTTTGCTTATCTCTGGTAATTTTTCTTGCTTGAATTCTTATCTGGATAAGAAGAAATTCTGATAAGAAAAACTATTTAATTGGTTTACTTGGAGTTCTCCTTATCAGTTCTGCACTGTACCTGCATTATCCTGATCGGGAAGCTCAGCATGTAGGGTTGCCAAGAGAAAATGCACCACTTACTTATAACAATTGATCAGGACCCTGTCAGTACAGAAGAGTACCTAATCTAGAAGGCATACATTTATTTGACACAGCTGCCCTGAGGAAATTAAACTTAAAAGACTGGTGATTAGATTAGGGCAGAAAGTTTGAAAGGGAGTAATTCTTAGCCCAAACATGTAAAAACTTGAAACAGCACATAGATGAAAAGTGTACATCCTTTTGAGATAAAATCAAAAAGTTGTTTGAGTGGAAGGCACAGTATATGAAGTCGTGTGCAGGACGTGACATAACCAGAACATCAAACATCATGTGATGTATCGAGTCTGCATTACGAAAGCCTCTTTGGGTCGTAGGGAGTGTCCATGCTCTGCCCCTGCCTTCCTTTGACGGTCGACTAAGCTGCAGATAGTTTTTCTGGACAGGTTTTCTAGGGACAACACCTGTGACTGAAAACCTCACCACACAAGAAGCTACAAATGTCCCATGAAATTAACTGGGAGAGCTAACCCAGATAAAAAAAAAGGCTTAAAGTAGTCGGATGTGTTGACTAAAAAAGCAATGCTGTAAACAGACACAGTGCATTTACATCACTGTGAGGAATGATGAAGAAATAGATAAAAGTAAATCTGAATAAAAGCACCAATGGAGACAGAAGGAAGCAAAGAACCGGAATATCAGGTGTGACTACACACTACAAATAAAAGGAAACCAGATAAGACAGCTAAGGAACCTTCCTTCAAATAGCAGGCCTCCAGGCCGCTGAAAAAGGATCAAGTTTTGAATTTTTGTTGGACAACTGGAATAGGAAATTCTCCAGAAAGTTGTTCTTTAAAAAGTTTCTCCTTATTTTGGAGACTTCACCCGAACATAAATGGAGCTGCACTGTACAGCGGCAGGCTCAATTTTCAAAGCACAGACCTTGCAGAGAAGTCAGACGGAAAAATGGAAAACAACATTCTAACCTGTTAATCGGAGCAGATAGACCAGACAGAAGTGGCCACAATGCTGGCAGTTTTCAGAGCTATGTATGGACACTGTTGGATGAGGAGCAAGCACTGTTTTGCAGTGGAGACAATTTGAATAAAGCTCAAAGAAACTTCCTCGTGTAGGCTTTTGGACCTCATTTTGTGGGGGAGAAAAGGACTTTTGCACCCCCACACACAAAAACACACACACACAAGCATGGTTATTCATAGTGCATCTGCCTGAGAGGCGGGGAATCAGCAATCTGCGTACAGAAAAGCCAGATCTGTAAAACAAATGTGAACTGAAAACTCATGTTCTGGAACAAGCCAGAATTTTGTACAGATTTATTTCAGCAACACAATTTCCGGTCCTAATGGCCTTCAGTGTGGATAATATTAGCAACACATCAGGTAATATTTAAAAAATTTAGTCATCTGGCCTAATGTAAGCATCTAAGGTGAGGTCACAAAGGAGTGCTTACACAACTATTTATTGCCATTCCGGAACTCAACAGTCAGTCACATATAAGCTACTATGGAGTCATTTATGTGAAGAAGAAAAAAAAACTCATAAATACAACAAACTGACTAGAAAGCTCAGTGATGAAAATGGAAAAGGACTGTGACTAGAAGACTTGACGGATAAGAAAACAGAGCTTATAAACAGCCATGTTGAACATGGAAACAGAAATGTGTAGAGTTTGACACATAGTGGAGAACACAGCTGACCTTTTGTAAGCTCTTCCTGTGTAATAGCCTAAAGGTAGCAGTAGTATCATAATGAAGTAGACTTACTAAAGTAAAAAAAAAAACCAAAATAATTTGGCCATATTATAAATAAAAGACATAATAGTCTTTTAAAAACTATATTGGAGGTTAAGAAGTAGACAATACATGTGGGAGAACAACATCAAGAGATAGATCAACTGCAGTATGTTGCCTTAGTTGCACACAGATTCATGCTTTCTTATAGTACTTTTGATGTTGTCTGCCCAGTATTTGCTTAGTTGTTGTCCGGATCTGTTTGCTAATTTTTTTTTTTTTTTTTTATCAGCAGTTAATCAGATTTCATTCTTATAAAATGTCCAAACCACTTTATCATTTGTCAAAGACATTGAGGTATACTGTTACTCCTTTATGTCATTTTGCATCCTGTGTGAGTATGCATACACACACACTTCAAAATATTAAGATGTGTGTTTTTGTAACATTTTCATTGTATTTTTATTTTAGGATCTATACTGCTGGAATCAAAGATACAACAAGATACAGCTTATCAAAAACAGCAGGTACTGCAACAGCTTTTAAAATGAATTTTGTTTTGTAATAATTATGTAAACATTTACTCTGTAGCATTACAAATTTTAGTCAACACTTGCTGAAATTGGATGTGTTGTGCTGAAAGGCGCTGATATCACATCCTAGCACAGTGTGCCAAAGGTTGTACACAGAAAGGAAGTGGACACCATGCCAGTGTCACCTAAGTGCCTCGATCAAAGGTTTAGCATCAGAGACCCAAAGGGTAATAGAGAGAGAAGTAAAATGTGTGCGTCTTGCATTCGTTGGGCTTGTAGGAACTTATGGTGTGTTTCTTTAGACTGAAACATTGAGATCTCTCAGATAATTAAGTGGTTGCATGCACAAATAATTAATTGGGACCTGTTTGGAGTAGGCATTCACATATGCCTCTGATGCATTTTAAAGTGACAAATACCAGTTTTAGGTGAAAATTGCCAAAATTAACTTAATTGACATTTGCCTAGTGCACATACTAGTGCCAGTAGTAGGTCTGTCAGATCTACCTGTGATGTGACAGTGGTTATTCTAGACACTCACGTGCCAGCCAGAAGTCCTGGGGTTGAAATTTGTATGAAATCTAATTTTTGGTTTTCATTTCGGCGGGAAATAGAACAGACCCACTAATACCCCTTCCAAGCATGTTGTAAAAGCCACCTAATTAGGAGTTTGCAGAAATATGTTTTGGACCAAAAAAGCGCAGTCAAATACTGCAACCCTGTTTGTAAACCACTACATGTGTCAAACAGCGCCCCCATCCCTTAAAGCAGGGCTATTCAACTGACCGCCCACGGGACACATCTGGCAAGTGGCCCACTGGTCATCGGCAGTTGTATTGTATTAATGCTCTTTCTACGCTAAGGCTCAGGTTTCTGGCCCATGACGATCCCCCATTTGAAAATGTAGGCCCTTGGGTAAACTTAGTTGAATAGACCTGCCCTAAAGGGTGAATGATGAAGAAGCTTACTATCAGAAGCAGTTGATAGCTTTCATAGTGATCACACTTCAGCTTGGGTGATCAAGGGAACTGTGGGGGCTGTTGTTGGCATCTTTTTGTCTTTCCAGATGTTCTGTTTTGCTTTATGGAGGCATGGGAATCACCTCACATGGTGTGTGTGTGTGACTAGCAGTACCAGCTCGCATCCACAGTAATAAGTGCATGCGATTTGAGGATCATTGCTACCATCATATGTCTTTGACACATGTCTTCTCAGATGCTCAACTCTTAATCTGTCTGCAAGCCTTTTGCCCTTTGTGCGGTATTACCTCCCCACATCTTTTCACACAGTGGGATCCGTGGCACCTTATTCCAAAGAATCCTGCTAGGTGTGTTGTCTGCCTTTACCTTTATTACTGTGACTTTTACACTCTTTACTATTGATTTATAGATAAATTTACATTATATAATTAATAAATTTGTACACTATTTTTTTTTTTTTAGATAATTCCCCCTTCCCCCGAGTCATTCACCTCTTTTCTCCAAAGTTAAATTAAAGACAATTGAGTCTAGAACCACTGGGGTGCAGTAACCTATAAAATCTCAGTAAAAGATTTAAATTAGCAGCTCAAATATGTGAACAGTTGAGTTTCAACATGTGGAAACTGTGTTTTGAAACTGAAGTGTCTCTTTCTCCAGGAAACATTGATTGTGTGGTCTGAAGCTGACAACTACGATCTTGCTCTGAGTTTCCAGGAGAAGGCTGGTTGTGATGAAATATGGGAGAAAATCTGTCAGGTAAACCCCGGCTTGGTTTTGTGCCTACACATGGCTGTTGATGTTTCTTCTTCTAGTTTTATTTTTCTTTTTTTTTTTTTTAAATGTGCCACTCTAGAATTAATACCCCTCAAAAGATTGGCACTGTGACTGACAGAGCCAGCATTCATTTGTAAATGTAGGAAACTCCATTCAGTTAAAACATATTTGGGCTGTAAAACCATACACAAATTGATTAAAGGACTAGAGGGAACCACCCTTGTAGTAGTCCCTTGTGAATCATGTTGTAATAGTTAACATTAATTTACTTAAGATGAACACTGGTTAGCTGAGCAGAGTTTTGATCCTAACAGGGATGTACATGTATGTATTGTGTGTATTGGTTAGCACATAATTTGTAAATACAAACTCTGTATTTTGTGCTCCTTTAGAATTGATTTAATGTGGTCTTGATGTATATATTGAAAACACGCAGAGTGAGAGAGTTAGTTAGACGCACACCCAGGCACATATAGTTTCTATATTCTTGCTTAGTTTGCTGCAGGTCTAGAGAAATGATCGGAGTGCACGAGAGAAAGACAAATACACATAACAATTTAGTTGTATATCGTTTATGGAAGGTTGCAGAACTAACCCCAGCAATTTTTGGCTGTTGCGGTTTTTCTAGGCAAAGTTTACATTTACTAGTTTGCTGTTGCTTTCTAAACGGTCAGCTCTCTTTACCAATCTCAAAGCAGAGCAAGATCGTCTGCTGTCAAATCGCCTACAGCTGGGATTGAGGCATTTGCAATGCCTAAGCCACAGATGCTGACAAATACACTTACATATTGTTAATTGCATTCTTGGTTGACTTGTTGCAGGTCCAAGGAAAAGACCCCAGTGTCGACATCACCCAGGATGTTGTAGAAGAATCTGAAGATGAAAGATTTGACGACATGCCCGATGCTGCACCGCCAATAGAGTTACCGCCCTGTGAAACCAGCAAACTTGAAGAGATTGCTGAACTCTTCTCATCAGTGCTACCCTCTCCAATCCGGAGAGAAAAACTAGCGGTGGCAATTGAGGCAGAGGGTTACATTCGTAAGCTGGTAGATTTGTTTCACATGTGTGAAGACTTGGAGAATATTGAGGGACTTCATCATTTGTACGAAATATTCAAGAGTATATTTCTCCTCAACAAAAATGCACTGTTTGAAATCATGTTTTCAGACGATATTATATTTGACATTATTGGTGTGCTAGAGTATGATCCGTCATCGCCGACACCGACCAGACACAGGGAATATTTGCGTAACACTGCCAAATTCAAAGAGGTTTGTAGCAGTTGTTACATTTCTGCCTAGCTGATCAAAACCTAGCATGTAACTTTTATGATAATTTAATCTGCCCTAATTTATTAATGTATTTAATAAACTGTAGGCATGCAATTGATCACTATCCATTGCTCATATTTGCATGCACTGAGCTTGTCTTCTTCTTCTTCTTCGCGTTCACCAGCTGTACACTCTGGCGGAAAGTTCTGGTTGTTCGTCCACACCTGGACTGCAGTCCTGCTCCAGAACCTGGGTGTTGCGTGCGCATCAGTTTTACAGATCTGATTCACTTGAATGCAGACTGTTGGTTCCTTGCCTCTCAGGCAGATGCACTCCGACTTCAAAGGAAGCTACCAATTAGTCGACTCTTACGACATGCTTTTTGGGGAGGCAGTGGGTCTATTCTTGTTCTCCCCCCCCCCCCCCCCACAATGGGGCCCCGGATCCCACACAGGGAACTGAGCTTGTGATTTAGTACATGCATCATAAGTAGGTTCGCTAGGCTGCGGATCGGAAAGTCGTGGGTTCATTTCCTGATAGAGCTGGACTTTTTTCAAAAATGACCCTAGGTCGAGCCTTGAGTGTGTAGCGAGTGCAGTCCTGGGAAGTAAAGGCTTCCGGCGTGATAATGACCACATCACCCATCTTGTGCCGTTGGTATATATAGCCCTATATACCCAATATGCCTGAAAGGCGTGGACAAAGGTCCTGTACTTTTACACTATCTATCATAAGTAGGTCTGAGACTACAATTAAACCATGCCTAATTGCTAATTTCAACTTTACTAAAAAAAAATTGACTGTTAAATAGTCGTCAAATGTGTGCCAGAATGCAAGTCCTGTCATTGAGGGTATAATAATCAGGAATGGGATAGAATATTGTTTGCCATGGTTGCTTAGCTATAATGCATATTGTATGTTTTTGTTTGTAGTCCAACTCTAAAAATTTAGCTGCGGATAAGTGTGTGTGTTTAAATTTTTAATTATTCATGTTTGTATATAATTTGAAAGCAAATTGATGAATGTAGGTGCTTTGCTGGGACAAAATCGTCACATTTAGCCAGCATCTCTGAAAGGGGAGCTTTAGGTTATAATCGTGGCTAGGTTGTGTGCACAATATAAAATGGATTAGCATTTCACGCCGCCATGAGACATAAAAAAAAAAGGACCCCTGTGGTATTGATGCGTCAAAGAGGACAAACCCAAATACTGTTCTGACTGACAACAAAGTCATCTACCGGTAAGCCAGTGGATGACCCCTTCATTGATAAAGTGAATGATCTTGAGAACAATTAGCCAGTTTTTTTAGGATTGACTAAAACTGATTCAGTTTTAGCACTTGACATTCTGAACTATAAGAATGATGTTGCTTCCCATTACAGCTCCTTGTTTTCTGTCTCTAGGTTGTGCCTATGACAAATTCAGAACTAGAGACAAAAATCCACCAGACTTACCGGGTCCAATACATCCAGGATGTGATTCTGCCTGTCCCATCTGTATTTGAAGAGAACATGCTGTCCTCGCTCTCATCCTTCATCTTTTTTAATAAGGTCGAAATAGTCAGTATGATACAGGTGAGTGTTTGTTCAGCTATTGGTAAAAGTTAAGATAGCATGATAATGTCTCGTTTTTGTTACTCTTGATAAAGTCTGGATGGGCTGCATTATTTTAAAAAAAATACTGCCTTTGCTTCCTATATGCAATACTTTTTAGACTAGTTTTATGCATGTAGGTCATGAGCTTGAGGATTTGAGGGCGCATGACTGGTGCAGCCGCCATAGACTGTACAAGTAGGATTTTTATTTTTTTCCCTATCAGTTTACCGAGGATATAAAACTTGGTCTCTAGAATGAGTGCCTAGCCTACTCAACCGCTTTGCCAATCGTTCCTCAAAGTCCACATGATACTGGGTGATAGCCTCGCTACTTCCTAACAAGCACATCACAAAATGGGACTAATTAGCCGCTTGTTAAAGGTGGTGGGCTGAAAGGTACGGATATCACGGCCTAGCTGTAAACCCAACACAGTACCAGCCATCCTTTTAAGGGTGCATGTGCCCTCAGAAGAAATGCCCCAGCGATTTTTGACTGAAGAGGCAGGGGTCAACCAGAACACCAGTGGCATCAGCAGGATCAGTTCTTTGTGATGGACCGTGGCAGTATCGGTGTTCTGTATGGGTCCTGCTATGTGATGATGATCGCCACTTGACCTAGGCAAGCCCTGTCTTTAGTCATCATCATCATCTGTTGATGGGAGTCTTGTTATCCTGGTGCAGGGCTATTCATCTAAGTTTAATCGGGGGACCAAAGTCAAGGGTCAGGGGCCAGAGCCACGGCATAGAAAGATCATTAATACAGTACAATTGGCAGTGGGGGGGGGGGGGTGGGGTGGGCTAGGCCTCTGCGGGCTGCCAGTTGAATAGCCCTGGCCTTGTGTCTAGATGCTCACCTGCAGAGCCCAGCGTCTTAGGCTTAAATTCAGTTTACATTTCACAACATTTACCTTGGCTCCCACTTGACCAATTTAAAGTGGGTACCGGGTTTTGTCTTTGGAAATAAAGGTGGCCAGCATGATGTTAACATCAGCCACCGAGTGCGGGTAGTTCTGAAAAAACATTTACTTGCGGTAGATTTTATGAGAAAGATGCAAAGGATATCATGGAAGGATAGAACACAAACACAGCAGTCCTCATTGAGACAGATGAAAGTCGTAAGCGTTTAGAACAGTTAGGCGTAGACAGCCAATGATTTTGGGACATGTTATGAGAAAGAATCGACTTGAGAACTTTGTAACAGCTGCCAATATTGATGGAAAGAGAGCAAGAGGAAGGCAGAGAGATAAGCACCTGGACGGCCTGGCCAAATGGATGGTGAGAAACAAAAACATTGTACTGATCCAGGATTCTGGTTATAATGTGAGAAGGCAAAACATGACAGCATATACTTACCGGTATGATTAGCATGAGCCTGGTGTGTCACTGGCCTAAACAAGGCTTTTCTTTTTTTAAATTGCCTAATATCTGTTGGTATATCACTGGAGTCCAAACAGCATGTAAGCCTGGTTACTAACATTCATGTTTTACCTTGTTTGAAATCTCAGGATGATGTCAAGTTCTTGACAACCCTGTTCGCTCAGCTGACTGGCGAAGAGACTGATGACAACCATCGAAGAGATCTGGTTTTATTCCTCAAAGAATTCTGTACATTTTCACAAACACTGCAGCAACCAAATAGAGAATCATTTTATAAGGTACAGTTAATAGTAGACTTATTGGGGTTAACTTTATTTTATATTTTTAAACGGTTGTATATCCTTTTATAAGACATTGCAGAACCAATCCCAGACATTTTTCTGATATTGCGATTTTTACGTTCAGTAGTTTATCAGTTGCTTCTGATGTCAAAATAACACAAAGCAATCTGCTGTCATTCAGTGAAGTTCAAATCAAACAGGCTTTTTAGAAATTACAGGGCACATTCACATCGTCATAAGCCCCAGACACATAATTTTTTTTTTTCTTTTCATTTATACTATCTCTTCTGGTGTGGTGGCTTTTGGGCAGCTGTGAAATCAAGCAAGCCACTGAGGTGTATGTGCACAAACATAAACTACAAGTTTTTGCTTTATCTGATTGATTCCTCTCCTTTCCCAATATCTCTCTCCCCCCCCCCCCCCCCCAATGTATCTCCACCGTAAAATAGAGAAGCTTTTGTGTTCCAGAGATCACAAGAATACACAAGAAATATGATAACCTCTATTCAGAATCATTATCAGTAGCACTGTATCCTGTGTAGTAAGAGGGAAAGTGCTATTTTCCCCCTATACATGCATAAAATGGTGTGTAATTCTCTAGACAACTTCCACATGTCAAGTGTGTATTCAGAATTGCATCCAGTGCATTATTCTCATCGTTCTACAGCCTTCTTTAGCATTTCCCCTTCTTTTGTATTTTGTATAGGTAAATTTAGGGTCTTCCTTTAAGCAAAAGTCTTTTTATTGGTATAGTAGCACACTATGAATTGTTGAACCAAGGCTTTAAGCTTTGCATACCCATAGGTTCGAGAGCCTGGGGGAGGGGAGGGGTGCGTTGGATCCACTGCTTCCCCCTAATAATCATGTCATAAAAAGCTGACTAGGTTATAAACTTGAGCGGAAAGTTCTGATCTTTTGACCACTTGTGGACTTCGGTCTTGTTACTAAACTTGAATTTTGCATGCACATCAACTTTACAGATCTGCTTATTTGTATGCAGACTGTTAGTTTCTCAGGAAGATGCGCTCCTACTTTGGAGGGAATTCCTTAATTAGTCTCCTTTTACGATATGCCTGATAGGGAGGCCTTGAGTCTGTTCTTGTATTCCCCCAAAATGGGGTCCTGGGACAACTTTGAAGTCTGATCTTTGATGTGGTGGTAGTTGGTTGTGCCATTTTTCAACCACAGAAAGGAATCAGATGTGTTTGTCATGTACATACTTTTTTAGTTTATACAGTTTAATATCTGTACTTTTACTGTGTTTTTTCTCCTTTCCAGACCCTGTCAAATCTTGGAATATTGACATCTATAGAGATCATACTTGTAAGTATCAGTTTATCAGTTTACCTGAACAATCCTCAGGTATCAGTGACACAGTTATCGATCTTATAATTGAGTTGCAGTCAGTACCACTGGTTATAGATCTTATAATTGAGTTGCAGTCAATACCACTGGTTATAGATCTTATAATTGAGTTGCAGTCAGTACCACTGGTTATAGATCTTAAAATTGAGTTGCAGTCAGTACCACTGGTTATAGATCTTATAATTGAGTTGCAGTCAGTACCACTGGTTATAGATCTTATAATTGAGTTGCAGTCAGTACCACTGGTTATAGATCTTATAATTAAGTTGCAGATAAACATGATATCTTTGTAAAATATGATAACCTCTATTCAGAATCATTATCAGTAGCACTGTATTCTGTGTAGTAAGAGGGAAGGTGCTATTTTTTTCCCCTATACATGCATAAAATGGTGTGTAATTCTGTAGACAACTTCCACATGCCAAGTGTGTATTCAGAATTGCATCCAGTGCATTATTCTCATGGTTCACAGATTTAACAATAATACTAACAGTTTAGTAACATTGGCTAGTGTGCTGTCAGGGCACATAAAGGAAGCTAAGAATATGAACTAAAAAAAACCTTGTGCGGGTTTGGTCGGTCCATTGGGGGAGGGGGGGGGGGGACCTACCAGATATGTCAATAAAGGAGTGTATGCCAGAGAGGCGAAGAACCAGCAGTCAGCATTCAAATAAGCCAGCTGTATAAAACGGAAGTGCATGAACAACCAGAACTCTCTATCAGAGTTTACAGCCAGGGAACGCTTAGAATAAGAAGGAGAACATTGTAACTTAGCATAGGGAACTACAGAAGCAAAGTTTCTAGATACTTGCCTGCTAGTCAGAAGGTCGTAGGTTCAAATTCACAGCGAAACAGATTTTTCACTTTGGCTCGAATGTTGCTTAAGTTTTGTTAGCAAAATAAGCTTATGGCAGTGTTCCCCCAGTTCCTGTGGTAATGAATTATGCATCTAGCCATTAAAGACAAATACAAAACACTAGGAGGACCTGTGCATATATTAACCTGGCATTTAAAAAAAAAAACTTTCAGTAGCAAAGAACTGTAAAATCATTTATAAATCACCAAATGAGTGTCTTCCTTGGTACCAAAACAGTTAAATAGTTTAAATGTAAGTCAGCACTTAAAATGACCTAATTATGATTCATTTTTGACCTCCTCTAGGGATTGGATGATGAAAAGATGAAACTTGCTGCCATTGACATCTTCTCATACATTGTTGAATTTAGTCCGTCCATGGTTCGAGACTTCATTCTACATGAGAGTATCAGTGTAGACGATGTAAGTTTTGATGATGGTTGTCCTTTTGTCGGCTGCTATGGGGTGTGTGTTATATAGTTAGGTTTCCCCATTTGGGTTCTGGGGCTCCATTTTGGAGAACAATGAATAGGTCTACTGCTTCCTTAACTAGCATGTTGTATGAGATGATTGGGGTGATTCCATCAGAGTGCGTCTGGCTGAGAGGCAAGAAACCAACAGTCTGCATACAAATAAGCCAAATATGTAAAACGCATGAGCAATCAAAACTCAGGTTTTGGATCAAGACCAAAGTCCGGGAGTGGACAAACAGCCAGCATTTTCCAGGTGAACCCTAAGAAGAAGATTATTAGTTAGTTTGAATTGGTTAGTTTGAATTGATTAGTTTGAATTGGTTAGTTTGGTCACTTATTTCATTGTATTTATCACAACTACTCACGCTCTCCAGGTGGAGAAGGACAGTATAAAGGGTAATGAAGTAATGACATCAGTAGACAAGCAGCGCACCGCGGGCAGGGGAGACAAATCTTAATGCCTTCTTTGTCAGCAGCGACATGAAGAGGATATAGAAAATAGATTTTTCCCAGTTAACTTTTTATTTTTTTTATTTTGAGGAAATGCTGAGTTTAGTAAATATAATCTTATCCTCCCAAAAATTGTGCAGGTACAAACAGAACCAGTACAGCAGTGCTGGTTAAATAGCTTCTAAGGGATTTATAACAGATGGAACTGCTGAGTTTTTATAGTCTTTATTGCTGACTTCCTTTGTGTGTTTTCTTTACTTTAATATATGGAGGAATTTCATATCACAAGTTTACTTCAGGTAACTGGTAAAATTAATGAAGTGATAATTTTCTGTTACTTGCTGTCTCATTTTGACTGTTTTTCACCTTTTCATTTGTTTGTTAGGAGGATCTTCTGATTAACCTAGTCATTGAGCAGATGGTCAATGACACAGATCCAGGTAAGCTTTCAGTAAAGCATCAGGTGTATGCATGTGTTCTCTAAGTTGTCCTTGGCTATGTGGTACTGAAACCAAGAACATGAAAGGTAGTAACAATATGACCAACCATGCGTAGTTCCACACTATGTCTTTGCTAGTAAATGACTTTTTTTTTTTTTTAAATGCTATCCGGCATATTGGGCATATAGTGCTGACCTGTCCTTTGTAGACCAAATGGCACTCTTTGTGTGTGATGTGATCAACATGCCGGCCGTTTTTAACTTCCCATGACCTTACTTGGTACCCATTTAAGGCTGGGTCGACCTGGGAGCCAGTGATGTCATTTTTAAACAAAAGTATAGCTCCATTTGGGTCGTGACCCACGACCTTCAGATTTGTAGGCGATGATATTCTTGCTGCTACACCACGGCTGTTCTAATTTCTAGGCAAGATAAGTGTTTTATCCCCCCCCCCCCCTTCCCCCCGGTTATTTTACCAGTGTGTTTGGGGGAGATAAAGGGATCTTCTTTCTAGGTTCTCTTTCTAATGTGTTGTATAAGTTGTCATCAAAGGCAATGAAAGTGCTAAAGCTTTAATCAAGGAAGGCAGCAGCAAACCACAAATTAACCAGCCTCTATCTTTACTAGAAGTCAAAACCCTCATTAAGAGAAAATCAGAAACAGATTGGAAAACTAATACATGTTTTAACCATAAAAAAAATGTCCTGAAATATTTGAACAGAACAGACCAAGTCACAGTTTTTCGCTTTTGTGCGGAACATTGCAGACTCTATAAACACCTGTATAAATTAGGTATGAGCCAAACAGCTCTTTGCCAGTGTCTTTATACTGAACAGTCTTGCAAGACTGTCCTCACTTGTTGCAGCTGTGAAGCAACATGTGGCCAAACCCACTAGACCTGACAATTAAGTTTTGGGTAAACCTGAGAGACCTCGAGATTACATCCCAGTTAATGGCCGACAATGGATTAACCACATGAACAGAGGTTAAGGCTGTTCTTGATGCTGGAGTTCCATCTTTTGTGTGGTCTTGCCTTTGCTGTGTATCACTAATATTTCTTCACTTTGACTCTATTGCAGTTGGTACCAGGCATTCTTCTCAGATGACCAGACAATCTTATCTGTTGCTCTTTAATAAACTGTATGACAGAATTCAGTCCTAACATTTCTTCATTTTAAATTTTCCTTTCTTTTGTTACTCCTGCTGCTCTTTTTAAAACATTTCATCTTTATGAATTTGCAGTCATCTTTTTTAATAAGGATACACTGGTAGCACAATGTTGGCAAACAAATATTTGTTGCTAGATTATATACATATACATCCACATGTCTGTAGAACATTGTGTTTGAGTGCCAATGTGGTCCTTAACAACAGGAAAAGGAAACACCAAAACAACAGAAATGAAATGTCTACAATGAATCCTGAATCTGAGAAGAAGAGAGGGCTTCATATATGACAATATTAGGAAACAAATCGTGATGGAGCTAGTGCTAAATAAACTACATCTAGAGATAGCAGAATAAATTGTTTAGACAAGAGTGTCAAGACTGTCCGGGGATTGTACACCACATGGAGCCCTGTCTTCTTTTTCTGCATTTCAAACCCCCCAACTTATGCCAAGTTGCTCTGACCTTCACTATTGCTATTGTATGCAGCGAAACAGTATAATTCTGGGAAGACAGGCACTAGGAAGGAAAAGGAGAAGATTAGTAATTGCTTAGTTGTTCACCATGTGGCAGATCCATGCAACAGTATGATTTAACAGACGAATTCAACATCTTAAGTCAGTTTTATTTTATTTTCCGGAGAGTTCCTATGGCAGCGAGGTTCCTCGAGGGACATGCTACTGTATTTCGATATGAATCAGAATAGCCCCATTGTCTACGTGTACTGCCCAAAAAGGTTTACGATTTGCATGGAGTGAGACTCTATGAAAACACCACAGCTGTTCTTATTTGCCATATTTATTCTCATTTTTTTTTACCTTTCCCATATAGATTTTAAGACCTTGCTGTTGTGTGTTCTAGCTTATTTAGTTTATTTTAAATTTTGATTCCATGAGTGCGACAGAAGAGAAACATCATCAGCGAAGTGGGCCCTGTCATTTAGACACAATGGAAGCAGAGTTAGAGGTCGCCCGCAGAAGTTGTGGATAGATGGAAACATATGAGGCTGTGAGTTGTGCCATCAGTGAAGCACATGCCAGCTGTCATGAGACACCCCTCCAAGACCTGACGCTGACAGCCAAAACAGGACTAGAGAAAAGCAAAGAAATATGGTGTAATCATTTATACATCCCCCTTGTGAGGGGTTTGCAAGTGACATTTCGAGGGAGGTGACTCCATGTAGTAGGGGTATTTCCTTCAAAGTTGGAGTGCATCTGCATGAGAAGCAAGAAACCAACAGTCTGCTTACAAGTAAGCCAGATAGGTAAAATATATATGCAGGCAAAACTGAAGTTCTGTATCAAGACCAAAGTCAAGATGTAAATAGACAATCAGAACTTTGAGCACTAAGAAGATATTATACACACATAAGGAAATGTGTATTGTTCATTATACTTTGTATTATTTACTTTCAGAACTTGGCGGGGCTGTTCAGTTGATTGGGATTTTGAGGTTATTGCTGGATCCGGAAAACATGATGGCAACAGCAAGTGTAAGTTGTGTGCAGTTCTGGTAGTTCATGTGTTAGATTATCTTCAAAGCACTCTGGACACATCCATAGGCGCTCAGATTCCCCTCTCAACATATTCACCATCGTCATGTGTGTCTCCCCCTTGTAACATTATTTTGACCTTCGTATCCCAGTGACACCCCATGAGCAGTGCTGACAGTATCATAATTACTTGCCCAGATTTTTACACTAGGCATGTTGGGACCGCTTAAAAAATGAAAAGAAGGCCCAAAGAAAATGCTTCTTTGAGAGACAGTAGAATTTATGTTCGTGAGAAACAGTAGAAAGCTATTGGGAGACATCCAGTAGATGTGCTTATTGAGGTTAAAGTTCAACAGGAAACGAGTTTTTCACACATCTGGTGCACCAAGGATGTGGTGCTAGTTTTACATTTTTAGACCAAACAGTGGCTTAAAGGCTGATGTGGGCATCATCATGTCTGCCGCCTTTGCTTTCCATGACATTACTCAATGCCCATTTTAGTCTGGATTGTCTTGGGGCAAAGATTACTTATTAAAAAATCTTCATGGTATGGGTTAAGATCTATAGGCTGGAAAGCAAATGTCTAGCCCCTCTGAAGATAGCACTATGTTTTCAAAGACAGTAGAGATAAGACAAATGTTAAGAAAAAACAGCCCATCATTCTGTGAATACATTCTGTATTTGCTAGGGTGGGAAGAACATGGGAGAAGATTCTTGCCAGTCTTTTGTCAAGGCACGGAAGGGTGTCAACACAGAAACTGATTACATGAAGGTTGTGCAGAGGCAAGATACCCCGGCCGGTCAGAAAAGAAAGATATGTTACTCATTAAGGTCTTTATCAGCAACATACTGTTCTCAGCTGCTGTCTACCGGAGAGCTGTTCTAGCCACAAAGTCTCACAGGACATCCTGCAAACATGCCCAAGCTATCCCCGTCTTCTGCCTTCAATGTTTTTTCCTCAGCTCATTATGGGATTTTACTTGGCCCAGATATTTGCAAGATTTTTCCTTTGAACAATCACTAGTTTTATTTCTATTTCTTTGCTGAAAGATCAGTTGTAAATCTTATGAGTTTATCCAAAGACATAAATGTGTTGTGCCATTTCACAACATGGTTGTGATATTTGCCCCTTTCGGCCGATACATGCAATTTCTATAGTCATTTGTTGCCTGGGTTAGCCTTCTAGGAGATTAAATAAATGACGTGTTCAGTTTGTTGCTTATAACATTTTCTCAGTTCCTTTAATTTATTTCACAGAAAACGGAGAAATCTGAATTTCTTAGCTTCTTTTACAAGCACAGTATGCACGTGTTAGCAGCGCCTTTATTTGTGAACACGACAGATAACAAACCAAGCAGGGGTAAGTGATACAATTATCATCATCAGGCTACTTAGTTAAGACTTCTGCTTGCCTGTGTGTTACTGAGCCATCAGTTCTTCTGTGCTTGACCTTAAAGGGGCAGCCAGTACCCTTTTGTTAAGGTTTACAGCTGGTCTGCGATATCTGCACCTTTCAGCTAAACACATCCCATTTCAGTGAATATTTAATTAGTTGCTTTTTGTGGCCATGGGTCTTTCTCCCTTTCTCTCTCCCTCTCTTTCTCTCTCTGTCTCTCTCTCTCTCCCTCTTTCTTCTCTCTGTCTCTCCCTCTCTCCCTCTCTTTCTCTCTCCCTCTCTTTCTCTCTCCCTCTCTCTCTCTCTCCCTCTCTTTCTCTCTCTCTCTGCCTCTCTCTCCTCCTCTCTCTCTCTGCCTCTCTCTCCTCCTCTCTTTCTCTCTCTCTGCCTCTCTCTCTCTCTCTTACACACACACACCACCATGGAAAGGAGGCCATTAATTATCACATTTTGGTTGCCCAGACAGGCTAGGCCTATATTTTGTAGACCAGTCGGCACTCAGCAGCTGATGTCGTCAGCATCACTCCGTTCTTCTGTGCTTGACCTTAAAGGGGCAGCCAGTACCCTTTTGTTAAGGTTTACAGCTGGTCTGCGATATCTGCACCTTTCAGCTAAACACATCCCATTTCAGTGAATGTTTAATTAGTTGCTTTTTGTGGCCATGGGTCTTTCTCCCTTTCTCTCTCCCTCTCTTTCTCTCTCTGTCTCTCTCTCCCTCTTTCTTCTCTCTGTCTCTCTCTCTCTCCCTCTCTTTCTCTCTCCCTCTCTTTCTCTCTCCCTCTCTTTCTCTCTCCCTCTCTCTCTCCCCCCCTCTCTTTCTCTCTCTCTCTGCCTCTCTCTCCTCCTCTCTTTCTCTCTCTCTGTCTCTCTCTCTCTCTCTCTCTTACACACACACACCACCATGGAAAGGAGGCCATTAATTATCACATTTTGGTTGCCCAGACAGGCTAGGCCTATATTTTGTAGACCAGTCGGCACTCAGCAGCTGATGTGGTCAGCATCACTCCGTTCTTCTGTGCTTGACCTTAAAGGGGCAGCCAGTACCCTTTTGTTAAGGTTTACAGCTGGTCTGCGATATCTGCACCTTTCAGCTAAACACATCCCATTTCAGTGAATGTTTAATTAGTTGCTTTTTGTGGCCATGGGTCTTTCTCCCTTTCTCTCTCCCTCTCTTTCTCTCTCTGTCTCTCTCTCCCTCTTTCTTCTCTCTGTCTCTCTCTCTCTCCCTCTCTTTCTCTCTCCCTCTCTCTCTCCCCCCCTCTCTTTCTCTCTCTCTCTCTGCCTCTCTCTCCTCCTCTCTTTCTCTCTCTCTCTGCCTCTCTCTCCTCCTCTCTTTCTCTCTCTCTGTCTCTCTCTCTCTCTCTTACACACACACACCACCATGGAAAGGAGGCCATTAATTATCACATTTTGGTTGCCCAGACAGGCTAGGCCTATATTTTGTAGACCAGTCGGCACTCAGCAGCTGATGTGGTCAGCATCACTCCGGCCGCCTTTACATTCCAGGACTTTACTTGGTGCGCATATAGTGCTGGGTCAACCTGGGAGCCAAGGTCATGTTTGAAGGAAAACAAATTCAGATTTAAACCCAAGACCTCCAGATCTGCAAGAGAGCTCCGGCCACGTTATGAGAAGAAAGAAACTAGAGCATGTTGTGACAAATGGAAAGAGTGGTAGAGGAAGAAAATATGTGAGAACATTCTTGCTAGTCATTTGTCATGGCATGGAAGGGTGCCAACACACAAACTGATTTACTTACATGCAGGTTGCGCAGAGTTGTGATGCCTAGGTCGGTCAGCAAGGCACTTGATGAGGATCTGAACAAAATGACCTGCTGATGGCCGTATTCTATTTTGATGAATGTTTGTTTTTCTTTCTCTTGTCTGTTCAGATGATTACCAGACTGCACAGCTGCTGAGTCTGATCCTGGAGCTG
>CAJHNH020001028.1:206832-394360 GCA_905116865.2 Candidula unifasciata
CTTAAAGAAGAAGATTTTATTTTTTAAATTTGGGTTAGTTTAAATTTGGTTAGTTGGTCATATTTCATTTATTATCAAACTACTCAGCTCTCCAGGTGGAGGACAGTAAAAAGGGTAATGAAGTAATGAAATCAGTAGAAAAGCAGTGCACGTCTTGGCAGGGGAGACAAATCTGAATGCCTCTTTGTCAGCACGACATGAAGTAGGATATAGGACACAATAGTGATTTCCCCCGAGAGTAACTTTGTATTTTTTTTTATTGGGACAGGAATGACTGATTTTTAGCTCAATATATTGCTCTCCTCCTCCACAAATTGTGCCCGGGTACAAAACAGAACCATTACAGCGTTAGCTGGGTTAAATAGCTTGTGAGGGCTATTATAACAGAGGGAACTGCTGAGGTTTTTTATAGTCGTTATTGCTGAAATCGTTGTGTGTTTTTTCTTTACTTTAATATATGGCGGAATTTTCATTATCACACGTTTACTTTCAGGTAACTGCGTTGACATTCAATTGAAGTGGTGTATATGTTTTCTGTTACCTTGCTGTCCTCATTTTGGACTGTTTTGTTCAACTTTTACAATTTGTTCTGTTAGGAGGATCTTCTGAGTAACCTAGTACTAGTGAACAGATGGTACCAATGACACAGATCCAGGTAAGCTTTTCCTCAGTAAAAGCCATTCAGTGTGTATGCATCGTGTTCTCTAAGATATTTCTTAGGCTATAGTGGTACACTGTAAACCAAGAACAGTGAAAGTATTAACAATAATGACGAACGATGCATAGTTCAACACTATTTCTGTGGCTAAGTGACATGACTTTTTTTTTGTGTTTTTTAACCATGCTATCATTGACATATCGGGCATATATTCCCTTTGTAGCACCAAATGGCACATTTGCTGCTGTGATGTGAATCGACATTGCGGCCCGTTTTTAACTTTCCCATGACCATTACTTGGTACCCATTTAAGGCTGGGTCGACCTGGGAGCCAGGTGATGGCATTTTTAAACAAAAGTATAGGCCTCCATTCAGGGGGGCCTGAAAATCATGTACAAAACTATCGAAATATTGCCCTGGATCAGTCATGCAAAAAAAGGAAAATTCTACTAAAAATTATAATGATGAGAATGCATAAAAGAAAATGGACGAAGAGGATTAATTGTAGCTCAGGCTGATTTTAGACAGGGCAAAGAGGACCAAGAGATGTAATATGCAACATGCGTTTAATAATAGAGAAGTGTAAGAGAATGTAATGTAAGATCTGTTCTTATGTTTTGTGGATTATTCAAAAGCATTTGACTGTGCTACAACATCAGAAGCTTTGGGAAATATCATGAGGAATATGGGCTTCCCATCACATATAGTGCAGCTCACTAAAATGCTCTATTAAAGACCAACAAGTGACGCAGCAGTCAGAATAGATGGAGAGAGAGACATCAGACCTGGTTTGGCATCAAGCAAAGGAGTTCCGTCAGGGAAAATAAGTTATGCTGTGGTCTGTCACACCGTATTTGTTCCAACCTGTACGCCGAAAATATATAATGAGAAATGTAAGAGATGATATAAACCAAGGAACAATAGGATGCCCTAAACACAATCGGTGGTCATGAAAATACCAGAAATTCGTTATGCTGATAGATACAGTATTACTATTCACCATCACAAATATGGTTTACGGGGAAAACTTATTAACCTCGACTCCAGAAGAAATAGTGAAAAAATCATAACTTATTTTCTTAAACATAGCAAAATCAAAGATAATGCATACAAACAAAACTGCCACTGGAGAAGGAAATATATGTTAATGAGGAAAGATTGGAAGTGGTGGGGAAGAAATTTCGCAATATCTTTGGGTCACTGGTTACCAACAATGGTGGGGACACAATGAAAGAAATTAAAACGGCGACTATCAATTTTGCTCTTGCAAAAGACTAAAACAACTGAATAAATTATGGAATTGCTAACAGATAGAATTACAAAAGGTCCCAGCAGATTTTTAAGTGCAGCATGCATCTTTCCCATTTCAACATAACGCCTGTGAGACCCTGGACACTTACTAAAAAGCGAACAGCGCATAAATGCATTTGAAAAATATAAATGTTACAGACAGGTTTTTCTAAGAATAATCTTGGGTAAGAAAAGAACAAATGCATCCATACTTCAAGAGCTGAATATTGAAGAGGGTTGGCTAGTAAAGACAATAAAACAAAGAAAAAAAAATTGAAATATTTTGGGGGTCACTTGAAACGTCATGGAAGTCTAGAGAGAACAATAATGGAGGGGTATATGCCTGGGAAGAGAGGAAGAGGAAGGCCAAGGAGAAGATAGGTGCAGGATGTGGCAGATGATCTCCAGATGGGTGTATCAGACGCAGGACATCTTGCTCAGGATAGGAAGGTTTTCCGGAGAGTTGTTATGGCAGCGAGGTTCCGCGAGGGACATGCTACTGAATGAATGAATGAATAGCTCCATTTGGAGTGTAACCCACGACCTTTAGATTTGCATGCGGTGATATTCTAGCTGCTACACCACAGCTGTTCTTATTTGCCATATTTATTCTCATTTTTTTTTAACCTTTCCCATATAGATTTTAAGACCTAGCTGTTGTGTGTTCTGGCTTATTTAGTTTATTTTTAATTTTGATTCCATGAGTGCGACAGAAGAGAAACATCATCAGCGAAGTGGGCCCTGTCATTTAGACACAATGGAAGCAGAGTTAGAGGTCGCCCGCAGAAGTTGTGGATAGATGGAACATATGAGGGCTGTGAGTTGTGCCATCAGTGAAGCACATGCCAGCTGTCATGAGCGCAAACCTTCCAGACCTGATGCTGACAGCCAAAACAGGACTAGTGAAAAGCAAGAAATATGGTGTACTCATTTATACAAGCCCCCTTGTAGAGGGTTTGCAAGTGACATTTCGAGGGAGGTGAATCCATGTAGTAGGGGTATTTCCTCAAACAGTTGGAGTGCATCTCTCATGAGAAGCAAGAAACCAACAGTTTGCCTTACCAAGTAGATCCAGATATGCAGGCAAAACGGAAGTTCTGTATTCAAGACCAAAGTCAAGAGGTAAATAAGACAATCAGAACTTGGAGCACTAAGAAATATTATACACACCATAAGGAAATGTGTATTGTTCATCCATAGACGTTTGTATATTATTTAACTTTCAGAAACTTGGCGGGGCTGTTTCAGTTGATTGGGATTTTGAGGTTATTGCTGGGGGGAATCCGGAAAACATGATGGCACAGCAAGTGTAAGTTTGTGTGCAAGTTCTGGTAGTTCATGTGTTAGATTATCTTCAAAGCACTCTGGACACATCCATAGGTGCTCAGATTCCCCTCTCAACATATTCACCAAGCGTCATGTGTGGTCCTCCCCCTTGTAACATTATTTTGACCTTCGTATCCCAGTGACAACCCCATGAGCAGTGCTGACAATTTGTGTCCTATAATTACTTGCCCAAGCTTTTTACACCTAGGCATGTTGGGACCGCTTAAAAAATGAAAATAGGCCCAAAGAAAATGCTTCTTTGAGAGGACAGTAGAAATTTATGTTCATGAGAAACAGTTAGAAAGCTATTGGGGAGACATCCAAGTAGATATGTGCTTATTGAGGTTAAAGTTCAACAGGAAACGACTGTTTTTCACACATCTGGTGCACCAAGGATGTGGTGCTAGTTTTTTTGACATTTTTGAGGCCAAACAGTGGCTTAAGTGCGCTGATGTGGGCATCATCATGTCTGCCACCTTTGCTTTCCATGACATTACTCAATGCCCATTTTAGTCTGGATTGTCTTGGGGCAAAGATTACTTATTAAAAAATCTACATGGTATGGGTTTAGATCTATTATAGGCTGGAAAGCAAATGTCTAGCCCCTCTGAAGATAGCACTATGTTTTCAAAGACAGTAGAGATAAGACAAATGTTAAGAAAAAACAGCCCATCATTCTGTGAATACATTCTGTATTTGCTAGGGTGGGAAGAACATGGGAGGAGATTCTTGCCAGTCTTTTGTCAAGGCACGGAAGGGTGTCAACACAGAAACTGATTACATGAAGGTTGTGCAGAGGCAAGATACCCCGGCCGGTCAGAAAAGAAAGATATGTTACTCATTAAGGTCTTTATCAGCAACATACTGTTCTCAGCTGCTGTCTACCGGAGAGCTGTTCTAGCCACCAAGTCTCACAGGACATCCTGCAAACATGCCCAAGCTATCCCCGTCTTCTGCCTTCAATGTTTTTTCCTCAGCTCATTATGGGATTTTACTTGGCCCAGATATTTGCAAGATTTTTCCTTTGAACAATCAGTAGTTTTATTTCTATTTCTTTGCTGAAAGATCAGTTGTAAATCTTATGAGTTTATCCAAAGACATAAATGTGTTGTGCCATTTCACATCATGGTTGTGATATTTGCCCCTTTCGGCCGATACATGCAATTTCTATAGTCATTTGTTGCCTGGGTTAGCCTTCTAGGAGATTAAATAAATGACGTGTTCAGTTTGTTGCTTATAACATTTTCTCAGTTCCTTTAATTTATTTCACAGAAAACGGAGAAATCTGAATTTCTTAGCTTCTTTTACAAGCACAGTATGCACGTGTTAGCAGCGCCTTTATTTGTGAACACGACAGATAACAAACCAAGCAGGGGTAAGTGATACAATTATCATCATCAGGCTACTTAGTTAAGACTTCTGCTTGCCTGTGTGTTACTGGAGCCATCAGTTCTTCTGTGCTTGACCATCCTGCACTAAAAAAACCAGAATGCATACTATTTAATTTACATGTTCTGCTATGGTATATGGTTTTGTACTGAAGACTGCTGATCAATAAAATACTGTCAAATTGACTGCACACTTGACGGTTGCTATGGAAACCAAGATAAACAGTGGCCATATTGGATTTTCTTATCACAGTCCAAAACTCTCATTTGTGTGTGTAAAAGCTCCATTTTTTATATATATGTACAATCATAGGCCCTTTACACACTATCAACACATTTTTATGATATAGCTAGCCATTTTTTTTCTATCTAATTTTGAAATTGTAACAACTTTTTTATGGACAATTTTTGTGGTTTTCTGACTGCTGCAAAAAAACTAAGTCTTAGTTTCTCAAATGCTGTTGTCAGTATGGAAGTAATACAATCATAAATAAGTCTGTGAAATTTCATTACAATCTGACAAAAAGTTTTTGAGCTATATTACTTAAGAGTTAAAAAAAGGGGAAAATGAGAAAACAATGAAAAAAGAATTATTTTCATGTTTTTTTATGCTAATAAAGTTACCTTAATGTTTAAACTATGTATTTTACACACAAACACAGTTTCTGACAGTGTGTTATCATCAGAACAATCCTGCTCCATATGCAGGACCACCCTCTAGGGCCTGCAGTTCTTCCTGCCTCTTCAGTTTGGCCGCTCGCACAGTGTCCCGTCTCTTTGTTTGCTTGTCTTTTTTAGATTTCAAGCTATTTCTAACTCTCTTTTGAATCCTAAACTCTCCTAGTCTTTTCATATGCAGGCCTGGAGAAAATCCAAAAAACTGTGCAGTGTCATGGGCTGCAGCAGCACCAAAGTTAAACTCTCTTGCAGCTGTTACAACTGCAAACTGAACACGCTTGCGTGAGGCAAAGTTGTCTTTAGTACAGCGAGCCCAGATCAGACTGTGCAAACACTCATTGGAATTCTGAGTTTTTCCTGAAACACACCTACTTAGTAGTTTAGGATCAGACAACCTTTCATAAATTGGCAAAAGGTATTTCTGTAGCTTGTCACAGTTGAGCCATGTATGTAACATCTTGTCATGAGGACCCGGAATCTGATGCCTAGCCAGGGCAGATTGGAAAAAGCACCAAGACTGCTCTCCACTTGGGCACATTTCATGGCGTGGAGTTTTGTCTGTTGAAAAACAGTGATGCAGTGAAGCCATAACACTGTTCCTCATGGACTCTACACTTGTGTTGTTCCTTATGGCTCTATTGTAATAAATTGTCAGCTTACGGATGGCATTCTGTGTAAGCTGACCTTTACCACGTCCACCTAGGGTCACACCCTGCTTTCGGCAGTCAGCAACAACATTACGGAGTGCTGTTCCAAGACGTTTACTCACATGGTTTATACATTCTTCTTTTTCTATGTGAATGTCGTCCCTATAAGGTTTTATTTTGATAAGCTCCGCATATGTTTTCACATCACCATCAGACAGTATCGATGTGTAGCGAAGCTTATGACGGGCCACAGACCGCTGCCACAGCACTCGTGCAGCCTCCACCTCCATCATACCTGCAGATCCTGTGAAATTGTTATCACAGTTTGGAAGGTGGTCTGACTTCCATGATTCAAATTCATCTGGATTATCTCTGGCAAGTGTCTT
Source organism: Candidula unifasciata (assembly GCA_905116865.2). NCBI lineage: Eukaryota > Metazoa > Mollusca > Gastropoda > Stylommatophora > Geomitridae > Candidula > Candidula unifasciata. The sequence goes on from CAJHNH020001028.1 coordinate 213,206, forward strand.
ACCAGAGGTCTCGCACACCTGACAATAAGTCGACATAACATGCACATCTATACAAAGTCCAGTAAGGACATCCACTGCACAGCCAACTCCAATGTGGGATGTGTGGCCTCTAGTCAGCCAAGTGCCATCAAAGCTGACAGCAATATCCAGCAAATCATTGTCATGTAGAATGATGCCTGACTGCTGTGCATGGACATGCCGAACATACTTCACTGTTTGAGAAAAAACCATGTCCTCCAGATCTCCTAACCTTGAATATAAATGATTCGCTTTGTTATGGAAAGTTCTGTGATGAAGACCTTGCAAGTTCATATTTTCGCAAAAATTGTTAAATGTTGTGGCACCCATTCCACAAACTAATGCAGAAAAAACTGACTGGCTGTTGATGGCAAAAGATCTATCCCTATCACTGCTTCTTGAAGCTAGGTATCCTCCACAAACTACTTGTTCACAACAAGAGCAGTAAACTTCTGCATGCACAGCTAACCCTTTAGGTTTCTTACTGTCAGTTTTCAAAATAAGACTCGAATTTTTACATAGTGGACAACATAACGTTTTGATAATTTTATCATCAAGTTCGGAAAAATCAACAATCCCTCTGCGTTCAAGTTTGTTGGGTGCACTGTTGTCAACAGAAACATTTTTGCTGCTAGAGGAAGTCATAAATTTATACGTATCTATTTTAAACTGGCTTCGGGTTTTTTCTGAAAGGAAAGAGTCACTTTCACGACTTTGAGATGAACAGGATGGTACAGTCGACACAGTATCGGTGACGTTAGACTTAGAACAATGAGAATCAGCCATGTGCAATTTAGCTTGGTCGCATTCCACATCTTCTGTAATGTTTACGACGTTCTGCTCGATTTTTCTTCGCTTGCGAGCATCTGCCAGTTGTAAACTTCTAGATTTCTTACGCTGGGCAGCTGACTTTAGGGTAAATTTCTTAGAGCGAGGCATTTTTTTCAATTCACGAAGTTTTGCAGTCTCTATGTCAACATTCGATCACGCGGCCATCTTGGACAAATATGATACCACGTGATCAGTTTTAGCCAACGGGAATCACACGTAACAAAAAACAGTGGAAGTCACGTGAGCAACGAGACCAACCCAATCGCACGTAGTACGTTATACCCATATATGGAAGTGTCCGGACATTTATACTGGTCAGGGAATCGGCAGTGAATGGAAAACTTGAAATACCAGAATCACGATTCCCGCTGAACAATGTAGGGGACATAATTACGATTACAACGGTATATAATACATTCAGTTATCTCCTTGTAGAAATGGCGTTGTCAAATTGCGAAAAACGGCAATTTTGTCACAAATATAAAATAACAAATAATTTCACTACTTAGGTTAGCTCAGTAAAATATTATTATTTCTTCTAAATAATTTTATTTTGACAAAAACGAGTAGTGATTCTGACAGAAGACATAATAAGGTGTATAGAAATAAACTTTTCCGAAAATTGACAACCTGACCCAAATTCACTATTTTCGTCATTTCAACATCCCCTTGACCTTAAAGGGGCAGCCAGTACCCTTTTGTTAAGGTTTACAGCTGGGCTGCGATATCTGCACCTTTCAGCTAAACACATCCCATTTCAGTGAATGTTGAATTAGTTGCTTTTTGTGGCCATGGGTCTTTCTCTCTCTCTCTCTCCCTCTCTTTCTCTCTCTCTGTCCCTCTTTCTCTGTCTCTCTCTTTCTTCTCTCTGTCTCTCTGTCTCTCTCTCCCTCTCTCTCTCTCCCCCTTTCTTTCTCTCTCTGTCTCTCTCTCCCTCTTTCTTCTCTCTGTCTCTCTCTGTCTCCCTCTCTTTCTCTGTCTCTGTCTCTCTCCCTCTCTGTCTCTCTCTCCCCCTCTCTTTCTCTCTCTCTCTCTTACACACACACACCACCATGGAAAGGAGGCCATTAATTATCACATTTTGGTCGCCCACTGTTGAAAAAACAGGCTAGGCCTATATCTTGTAGACCAGTCGGCACTCAGCTGCTGATGTGGTCAGCATCACTCCGGCCGCCTTTACATTCCAGGACTTTACTTGGTGCCCATATAGTGCTGGGTCAACCTGGGAGCCAAGGTCATGTTTGAAGGAAAACAAATTCAGATTTAAACCCAAGACCTCCAGATCTGCAAGAGAGCTCCGGCCAAGTTATGAGAAGAAAGAAACTAGAGCATGTTGTGACAAATGGAAAGAGTGGTAGAGGAAAAAAAATATGTGAGAACATTCTTGCTAGTCATTTGTCATGGCATGGAAGGGTGCCAACACACAAACTGATTTACTTACATGCAGGTTGCACAGAGTTGTGATGCCTACGTCGGTCAGCAAGGCACTTGATGAGGGTCTGAACAAAATGACCTGCTGCTGGCCGTATTCTATTTTGATGAATGTTTTTTTTTCCTTTCTCTTGTCTGTTCAGATGATTACCAGACTGCACAGCTGCTGAGTCTGATCCTGGAGCTGTTGACGTTCTGTGTGGAACACCACACATACCACATCAAGAATTATGTCATTACCAAGGATGTCTTGCGACGGGTGCTTGTGTTGCTCAAGTCACGGCATTCTTTCCTTGTCCTTTGTAAGTGTTATGTTGTGTAAGACTTGTGTGTGGGTCTGTACATTTGTGAACTCATGAATGGTACTGTCTCTCTCTCTCTCTCTCTGACCTTCTCTGTCTTCTGCTCACTCTGTCTGTATGTGTACGCATGTTTTTTTATAATGTTTGTTTATTTGTATGTGTAAAATGTATGTACATTTGAATGTATACATTTATCATGACTGCCTTGTTATTTGCTTGATATTATTGGTACTGTGCATGTTGTTACATGAACATAACATGGTTAATGCAAAAATTATATTGCTGTGTGTTTGGGATGGCTGGATTTAAGACGAGCCTGCATGCACAATTCATGACCCTTTGAATATAGAGTTCATTTGTTTCCTTGAAAATTGAGTTCATTTCTTCATTTATAGTTCCCCATTCTCACCGTCTCTCTCTTACTTTGCCCTTTATGACTATCCTCTTGCTTTGATTTCCCTCTCTGTGTTCTTTTTGTTACCCTATTTCTCCCGCTGTGTTACTTTTGTCACAACGTATCTTAGTGTGTGTGTAGAAGGGCGTGGGTGTTTGTTTCACGACGACGCCGTTCTGTCCTCGAGTGCAATTTTTACGGCGATCCCTGGGGATTTTTACTGGAGCTACGGAGTTCATGTTTTATGTGATGCTCTCGGCAGGCAGTTAGTTGCTCTGCGGAGAGGGGCCAAGCCATATGGGATAAAACCCGGTGCCTTTGATAACTCATTTTTCCCCCTCCTTTCTCTCTCTCTCCCCCTCCCTTCCTCCCCCTGTTGCTGTCCCAACCTCCCATTACCATCTTTCTTCTTTCCAGGAATCATTGCAGACATTTTTGTTTGAATTCAAGTTAACATTTAATGCTTAAGAACATTCGATTTTGTTGGGTTTTTTTTTCTGTTTCTTTCACATTGTAGCTTGTCATAAAATTATGTTTGTCTTTTTAATTTTCCAGGTGCCTTAAGGTTTTGTAGAAAGATAGTTGGATTAAAAGAAGAATTCTACAACCGCTACATCATCAAAGAAAATCTGTTCCGGCCTGTTGTGGATGCTTTCCTGGCAAACGGGGACAGATACAACCTCATTAATTCAGCCATGATTGAGCTCTTTGAGTTTATTAAAGTGGTGAGTGATTTTATTATGAAATAATTTATCTTGAACCAAAACAAAATTGCTTGCTTGTGGTTAATTTATTAAGTTTATCTGTAGAGTGTGCATTATGGTGAGGGGAGACTAGTACATTTCCCTTGTAGGTAAATCTGTGGTATCCATATAGGTATAATGGACGCCAGTTACAAGCTCTCGGGAAAATCTACTCTTGGTTTAGGATGAGATTGAACGGCTGCCCCCCCCCCCCCCCCCCCACCCCCCCCCCCCTTTACAGACTAGTCGTAGGAGTCGACTAATTGGGGGCTTCCTCCGAAGTCGGAGTGGATCTGCCCGAGAGGCAAGGAACCAACAATCTGCATACAAATAAGTCAGATCTGTAAAAGGTTGTGCATGAGACTCACATTCAGGAGCAAGACTAAAGTCCAAAGGCGGACGAACAACCGAAATTTTCTGCCGGATTTACAGCCGGCGAACGCAAAGAAGAACAACTGTTGCCCTGGAATAGCATTCACCGTTCTTCGGAAAATAAATTTGATTGCTTTGATTTGTCAACCTCTGATCTAGCTCATAAAATGTGAGATGGGCTTATCTTTCAGGTTTGTCTTTGTTAACTTTGTCTCTGTCTTCCATCAAGACTGGATTTGACGAATCTGTTGGGTGTCATTACTGAAGGGGGGAAAGTTAGTATCACGGATTATTACAAGTACAGACACTTATTTTCGGGTGCAGGTTGGAGACCAGTGCACAAGAAGGTAGAGATACTGATGGTAGGCATTATTCAGTCAGCTATGTCAGTGCACACCTGTTTGGTGGGTTACCAGGTGCATAAAAGAAGTAACTGTTCAGTTTCCATGCATATGGTAAAAGGTGACAGGGGACTGTTGGCATGAGATTGATTACATGATTCCATAAAACACTATAGATACAAAATTCTTTTTCATTTGAATTCACCGGCATTGACTCCTGGTATACATATCTAGTTGTTCGCCCACTTCTGGACTTTAGTCTTATTCCATAACTTTAGTTTTGCCTGCACAGCTGTTTTACAGAACTGGCTTATTTGTATGCAGACTGTTGATTCCCCATCTCTCAGGCTGAGGCACGCCAACTTTTAACGAAACACCATTAATTAGTTTTAACGTGGGGGGGGGGTGTGTGAGTTTATTCTCTCTCTCTCTCCCCCCCCCCACCCCCCCATAGTAGGGCCCTCCGAAACCCACATAAGAGAGGGGGGATCCCAACCAATAAAAAGCTAGTCTACAAAGTGTTTCACGTGTTGGTTGGGAGATTGAGGCTAGAGATGAATGCTGCCACAGATCAGTTAAAAACCATGTAAGAAAGACATCTGGTATAGATTCTTAGTTCACATTTTAACGTCATACAGTTCTATTATCTTCATAGTTGTCACATAAATCTCTTATGCCCACACAGGAGGACATCAAGTCATTGAGTATATACATCGTGGAAACCTTCCAGAAGGAGTTGGAGGGAGTGAAATATGTGAAAACTTTTGAAATCTTGAAAGTGCGCTATGAGCAACAGCGAGACCGAAACAGAGACAAGCACACCTTTGACAGGTTAGCTTGAAATTTGTGTTAGATTTCATTGTCTCTTGTCTCTTTTTTGTGTGTTTTGTTTTAGCTTGGATCTTCTTCAGGTTCACCGGCTGTAAACTGCAGCAGAATGTTCTGATTGTTCATCCACTGCTAGACTTTGGAGTCTTGCCACACACACACACATGCGAGCTCACACACATGAGAGAGAGAGAGAGAAAATCAAGCTTAGTGCACACACACCATTCATTATCCTCCTCTAATATATCATATAAGTTCCGTCCTCCTCGACTGTTCTATGTTGTGCTGTCCTTTCAGTATCATTTTTACATCTTGATACAAGCTGTATCTCTTTTTTTTTTCAACACACATCAGTTTCCCCAGGCATTAGTTTTTAAATGCATGTAACTTTCATTCATTGTTTTTAACTGGTTCTCCAACTGTCACTGGTATATGTTACAGTTTAATTCATCATCATCAAAAACCACTTCTGCCGTTAAGCGTCGCCTGTTGGAATAATTTGCGATGCAGTGCACGTTGGCTGCCACTGGCTATTATGCCGTGAAGGCATAGTGTGTCTTTTTTGTTCTCTATCCATGTTTTTTTTTTTTTTTGCTGCCATCCTTTTGCTCTTGTAGCTGATCTTCTGAGAGATATAGTGCTTGTGATGGTATTTGATCTTGCTGCATTCTTACGAAATGACTAAACCACTTGATCTGCTGTTTTTTTGATGAATCTAGTACAAGGTGTCATTCCCACAGTTTTTCTGACATTATCATTATCCACTCGATCTCGATTTGGTAAGGTTGTCGGCTTTTCTCAGGCATCTCATCTTGCAAGTGGTGATTTTGTGTACGTTCACTTTAGATAGTGTCCATGTGTGGCACTGGCAGCTGCTTAATTTTGGAATGAATATTCTGTTTATAATGTATCTCTTTGCTCTCATAGTTATTTTTCAGTGTCTTGATAATGGTGACGGTTTATAAGTGCACTTGTTTTCTGACACTAGTTTTTCATGAAATAATTTAAAAGTTCCATATTTTTTCAAAGTAAACCCCGAAAAGAAACCCTAAAACGGATGTTGTTGAGAGAGGCCAAGGAGCTGGACTGGATTCAATCCATGAAAGTGTTTGAATGGAATGGAGGAACAGACTGCAAGCCATATGTGATATAACAGCACAATGGGACATTGAATGGATGAATTTTGTTGAGGTTTTTAGGAGCTGCTCTTGCCTTGCCATTCTGTATCATAAAGTCTTTTTTTATTAACTCGGTTGTTACCGCAATCATTATATACAGTTAACATTTTCACCGTTCTTTGTTTCTTCAGTCATGCAGCGTCTGTAATGCGCAGCAGTAGGTTTCGACGGGATGCCCGCGCCCCAGATGATGAGGAAGAAATTTGGTTCAGCCAAGATGACGACAATGATGATGACAGTTCCCCACAGGTGTCTGAAATTCTGCGGAGTAAGATCGACTCAGATATTGACCACATACATCGTCTCTGGGAAAACAAGAAAGGTCAGTGATTGATGGCATATTCATCTGCACATCACTCTCCGCACATCACTCTCTGCATTGATTTGATATAGACTTGTCTCCGTTTCTGCTTCTTCTTCTGCGTAAACACCGGCTGTTATCTCCAGCCGATTACCAGAACTTGATTATTGGATGCACATCCGCTTTACATATCTTGTTTATTTGTATGCAGACTGTTGGTTCTTTGCCTCTCTGGCAGATGCACTATGACTTCAAAGGGAGTCCCAGTCAGTCAGCTCTTACGACATGCTTGTAACCCACTAGGAAGACTTTGTCTCCATTTGATTCAGTGGTCACAATGAATTGGTGGCAGCAGCTTTGCACACTGTTAAGTCCAGTTTTGTGGTGTGTTGTTCTTCTAATAAAGGTTCCCCCAGAAATAGGACCTAACCAGGCACTCTTTCACTGTGTCATATAAATCCAGTTTAAGATTGACACCCTGGAGAGACACATTTTATTTGTCCCTTGCAATATCCAGTGGTCCTATCCAGTTTAAGATTGACACCCCGGACAGACACATTCTATTTGTCCCTTGCAATATCCAGTGGTCCTATTATAAATCCAGTTTAAGGTTGACACCCTACACAGAATTTGTTTGTCCCTTGTAACACACAATGGTCATATTATAAAGTAATGAATGTTTAAATGCTTGATTGAATGTAGATTTTTTTTAAACGGAATAAATGTAGACATTTTTTTTTACTGAACAAATGTAGATTTATGTTGTTCACACAAAAAAATGTCATCCCTTGGGGAAACAAGCAACTTAAGTCATCTTTTTAGAGTAAAATTTAAAATAACACCAAGTTTCAATTTGGGGGAAAATAATCTCTGTTGGCAGTGAAGTATCTAAAACCTGGGGATCAAACATTACCACTTAAAAGTTTAATTCCAGCTAGTCCTGTCTGATAGGCTGCTACCCAAACATACCCTTCCACAGAAAGTGACATTTTAGTACCGATCTTGCACATTATCTTAGTCTTTGGCCATAAACATGGAAAGAGTCATTAGGTGACCTCATTTCTTATATGTTATATAATATGGCAGGCTGTTTCAACCTTTGAAAAGCTGCCGTTGCCATCACCAACTCTGATCTCATGTTAGATTTGGTAAAGACCTGTCAGACTCTTTGTAATAAAATTGCAAGTGACACATTGTGTGCTGTATGAAACGCTAATAAATTACCCATCCTGCTACAAAATCTTCACATTTGAATTGTGTCCCCCCGTGTGAGTTTTAGGGCCCCATGTTTGGTGGGGGTGAAGGAGAGACCCCCTGCCCCCCTGACAAACATACCATGAGAGGCAGCTGATTAGCGCTTTATGAAATTGGATGTGTTGAGTCAAAAGGCACTCATATCGCAGCCTAGCTGTAGACCACAATGCAACATGCCCACTACCCTTTTAATGTTGAGTGAAGCATTGTGAGTGATTGGCCATTTTCTTGTTTTATCACATCATTTATTTTTCTTTAACATCCTTTATTTCTAAACACACTATGTGTCTTGTTTGTCCTACAGCTAAAGAGAACCAGTCAGATGTTGGTGATAGCCCACCACGAGCCCTGTCTGGCACCAAGTCATCCATTAACATTAGCATCAAAACCGGCAGCAACTCCTCCCTCTCCTCCTTACTGAGCAGCCCAGACTCGCCGGGGTCCCGGAGTGGTTCGCCTCCAGTCTCGGGCCTCGAGTCATCAAACAGCCCCCCACACTCCTCAAGTCGATCCTCTCTCAGTGCAAATGGCAACATTTCTGCGACCGGAAAAGTCAGTAATAGTCCTTTGACGGCCGCTGGCAATACAGCCACCAGCAAAACTGCTCATGCTACTTCTCCTACTTCTAACGCCGCAGCATCGCCACGAGTTGCTGGTTCTGACGGTTCACCTTCTGCTAGTGCAGTGACCACTAAAACGGTAAGGTTTTGTAATTTTCTTGATAAGTGTTGTCCCTTTATATTGTTGCAGTTTTATCTTTAAAGTAAGGTGTAAAGTAAAGGTCCCTTTACCACGCCTTCAGGCATAAAGGGCCAAACCTATATTTGTATAGACCAATCGGCACAAAATGTGTGAGTGGTCAGCATCACGCCGGCTGCCTTTATTTCCCGGGACTGCATCCGGTACCCACTTAAGGCTCGGTCGACCTGGGAGTCGAGGCCATTTTTTAAAAAAAAGTCCGGCTTCGCCAGGAAGCGAACCCATGACCTAAAAGTAAGGTGGGAATATAACAGTTTTGTTCTGTTGAAAGCTGTGCCTTTATTTGTGTGGTTTTCTTGGCCACCATTTTGGGGAAGAAAAAGATATACCCACTGCCTCCCTAAAAATCATTTTGTAAAAGACTAAATTGGGGGTTTGATGAAATCGATGTGTTGGGCTGAGAGAAACAAATATCACAGCCTTGTAGTCCACGACACAACCTGCCAACTGCCGTTTTACGGGCGAAAGTAGCAAAACAAGGAAGAAAGCAGAGCTCTGTTGTTGTGACTTTAAATAAGGGGACGGACGATGTAATGCACAATGTATTCTTGGTGTGTTTCATTGCAGCTTAGCAGGTGCATGTTACATAATTTACTGCAACAAATACTGAGATTAAAGCAGTGCCTTAATTAGTCGCCTCGATGGTGGTGGTAATAAAAGCACTGATGTGGCTAGAAACACGTAATTTTTCTCATGCCTGCTTTCTAAGTGATTACATGAGCATGCTTAAGAAGATCAAGATGGGATGGATTCGAAGGAAATGGTTGGAGTCGGTGAGGAAATCGCGTCTAACATGATTCAGTTAAATTTTTGTGCCAGGGCAATATTGGGTAAGAAGGAATGAACGAGCAGATTGACTGGCTGGCAGGGCCACTGTAGGTATAGGAAAAGCAATGGACCGAGCCGATATTCTCAGTGCTGTCAGGGAGGCAGGATAAGTAGATAATTCAGGAGACGATGGTGAGTCGGTAGCATTCAGAAGGCAAGAACTTCTGGTAAAAAGAGGTGTTGTCAAACAACAACACTATACAAGCCAGCCAAACAAGAATAGTAAACCAACACAAAACTGGTGATATCAGTCGCCGCGCGCTGAGGGTTTTACTGAAGATGGGATCGGAGCACTTATGGACCTATCCGGAGTGCAGTGAGGATAATCTGTCGAATAACTATCTAGTCACCTTGTACGGCGTGCCTGTTAAAGAGCATTGGGCCTTCTCTTCTTTTCCCTTGGAACCAGTGGACAATGCTGATGGAAGTAGAGACCCCTAAACATTTTGCGCGGGCACAAAAACTGTCAGTAGCATTAACCACGCATCTCTGAAACTGGTCACAATAGACCAGTTGAAAAAAAAAAAAGTAGATACGTGTATGGGGAATAAGATCCAGCTGGAAGTTTTGATTGTGTGTTTCTCAATGTGAACAGGAATAAAATGTCATGAGATGCACTTCAAATTAACAGCACCTGTTATTCTGTGATTTATCCATTTGTTTCTCATTTATTCCTACAGCCTGGTCTCAAAGGTTTAGTTGATTACCCTGATGAAGATTCAGAAGAGGAAGAGGAGGAAGAAGAAGAAGAAGATGTGATATCACCATCTCCAAAACGGCCTCGAGTTGGAACGTAACCTTGAAGGCAGACATGTTAATCATTTCTTTTATGTTGATGTTAGTTAATTTGTTTTGTTGCACGAATGTATGGTGGCATATCATTGCTGTATTCTCCCATGGTTATATGTTCTTAGTTGTTGCCAACAGTGTCTAGTTCAGCGTATTTCACACAACATTTGTCTCAAATGTTAATATCCAGGCATTTTTTTCTTTTCCAATCTTACCACGGCGTATTATTGCGAATTTGTCTTGTCGTAACAGTGTAATTAAAATTAAGAGAGCAGATTTAAAATGATTGTAAATAAATACAACAGAATAAATGGTTTCATGTCACTTGTTCCTTCCTTTCTTGCCATGCTTCTTTGATCAGATCCATTTTAGTAAAAACAAATAACAGAATGGTCTGTGTTGAAAGTTGTTTTGGTAACGGAAGAGGAAATAACAGCGCAGTTTGTGATGTTCAACAGTTGTTTATCAGGCACGCATGTTTTTGGTTTCTTTTAACATCGTTACAAATAAAGAATGTACATAATTTCATATGAAATCAGTTCAGGGAGTGACTTATGACGTACAATACACTGTCTGTTGCTCATGAGTAACAGCACACTTTATTTACGAGTTGGCTGCAGATGCTGTTTAAACCTGGCTACATTTATACATTTTTGTTAGTTTCTGTTTTCCAATAATGCCTGTATTATTTTCTCCCCAGTTTATTCTTTTGTTGATTGTTTTTTTTTTTTTTTTAATGAGAAAGTGAAGTGTATATTTATTGCTGATAGATTGAAATCTTTCTTTTTCTTTCTTTCTTCCACCACCAGTATGTTGCTTTCTCTTATGAAATTGAAAAACAGTATGAAGAAATTGACACAAACATTCTAAAGAAGTTCAGAATATAATAAGATCTAATCTGTGCGAATGTGCATTTTATTGAAAAAGTATTCCAGGTAATAAGTTGAGCATTTAAAATCATATGACAGGACAACTATAAAACTAATGGATTAATTTCATACTTTTAGAAAAAATGAAACAAATAATTTGTGTTAACATTCTGGAGATAAACAAAACATTTAAATTTTACATTTAATGGGTAAAGCGGCACTTGGTCATGTCGTTAAAATGCCCAACACCGACATTGTGGTGCCTTGCTTCTAATTTTCACAATGGAAAGGAATTTTTATCTGTTACAGAAATTACAATCCTAGCCTGCAGTGCCACTTGCAAGCTGTTTTACTGCCTCAGCTCCTTAAAATCTGCTTGTTTTACACCAGCAATTGTGTGTTTTATATTACTTTTGTGCCTGCATTTAAAAGAAGATGTAGAACTTGTTCAGGTTTAAGATAAGCACAGTTAAACAGGTTATCTACATTCTGTTTTAAGAATGTTTTCAGATTTGTGTGACCTTTCATTGGCAGCCATTTGGGCAAAAATCTGGCAGGTATATTTTTTAATCTTATGTTTAGTGGTTTATTCGTTTACGTGGTTCTTGAATCTTATGTTTTGTTAAGATCCTAAGGAATAGACTGGTTGACTTTCTAAGTAGCTGCACAGTGATTTAATGATGTATTTTGTTGAAATTATCATTTTTATGTTAAGATTTTGAGAGTTTGCTGATTATTTGTTATATTTTAAAGTTCTCTTTTCTTGATGATGTGGCTCTTGGTAGATTCTTTGTTATATTTTGTCAGAGTTCTCAGTTCTTAGCGTTCTGATTAGCTTTAGTATATTCCACCTTTTCTTTAGTAATGTATTATGTTGCAGTAGTCTTTTCTTATTTGGCTGGCTAAGAGTTTCCTCTGGCATGTCTATAGATTTAGTTACCCTTTCTGGCTGGCTTTTGACATATCAGTGGGTATTTCGGTTTTCTCCACAGTGAGTCCCTCAAAAGAAAAGCACCTGTTTGACCTTCTTATGCCTTTGTTTGCTGCTGTTTTATGGCCACTCTTATCTTCACTCCAAGTAGCTTTTACATTCAGCATCAATTTATTTGGTTAAAACTCATTCTTCCTTGAACTCACCGAGGGCCGTCATAATTCTCGTGTCGATCTATTGGCTGTGCTGTCTAATATGGTGGCAGAACCTGGATGTTTGTTTGCTCTTTCTTTCCTTGTCTCTAGTGACTATGTTCCCTAGTATAAAGATGCTTGCATATTCTTGGTCTCTGCAGAGATGTCATCTGATATCTGCTTGCAGATGCGCAGCGAATCAAGGTAATGTGCTAGTGTGAGTGATTGTCGTCTTCTTTAACACAAGAAAATGGTGCCTAGTAATTATGTAGCTTGTTCAGTCAGTAGCCCTGGAAATGGAGGACGGAAGAGGAGACTGAGTGACCTAAGGAAACCTGCAGAAGGACAGTAGAAAGGGAAATAAAGGATTGAACACTGAGATGGAATACCACGGGGCAGACTGGCAACAACAGAGGAAAAAAATAGACCATAAGTTAAATGTATTTGATAGAGAAGAAAGCTGGCCATTTAGTCATGGCCTAATACAAATGAGGCTCTGTCTCCACACTCCCATCGCAGATTGCATATCTGCAAAGCCTTGAATATTCACAGCTGTTGCTGTTATTTTTTCTTTTGTCGCTGTTATATTTTTCTTTCTTTTCTTAGAATAGTGTTTTATATTTTGGTCATCTCTTTGTGCTCATGGTCAGGTCTCCTCCCTCCCAGAATTCATGTAAATGATGTAGTTAAATGCTTGCAGCCTTGTGTGGCCAATATAATCAGCTCAATTAGATACACACTTTCTGTAAACATGGTTGTGTTTTCTGTCTTATTGAGGATTGGCACAGCAGTGGTTCATTGACTGCGTCAGTTGTCTGTCCTTGTTGCACTATTTTTAACTGAAAGTAGGAAGAGCGGGCTGCTGGGTAATGTCAGCAAGTGATTTCTGGTTAAAACTGCTCTGCTGCCTGAGATGTAATGCCGCGTATTTTATGTGACTGACAACGGGGGAGATTTTTGTATATCTTGTGTTCTTGTTTATATTGTGGCTGCTTGGGCATTTTCTGTAGGTCTGTTTTCTTGTTTACATTGGGAGAATTTCTCTGTGTGTTGATGTTCTTTTTTACTTTGTGAGGGCATGGAAAGTTAACCGCATATAGTCTGAGAAAGAGTGAATTTGTAACCCGAGCGTAGCTGCTGTTTCTGGATTCACTTCATCAGAATATTCTCATTTAAAGAAAAAAAAAAACCTTGTTAACTCAAACAACTTTTTTTTTTATTATTTGATTTCGTTTGCCATTTATGTACTTGGTTTTTATATGACATACAGTCTGTTGTGTACTGAGTGATTAGAAGTGTTATATGGCCCTGTTTATGGGCTAAAGGAAAATTAAAAGGCAATGTTGTGGTTGATTAGTGTTGATGGAATGTTTGTCTGTCAGTTTGTTGCCTCTGTGTGGTTATGATTAAACACTGTAACAATATCTTGGATGTTATCAATTGATTTCAGGGTTTTGTTTTGGAACTGTATTTTTTTTTTAATGTGTAAAAGACAAGAGTAAAGACTTCATTGCACAGGGTTTTATCCTATAAGACTGGGTCTGTCTCAGTAGAATGACTAGCCACCCGTCAAGAACGTCACACATGACATCAACTGAGTAACTCCATTTGACAACTCCTAAGGGTTCTCTGACCTGAAAGATGCTCATGAAGTGAAAGCTACTAAACCAGGGCTATTCAAATGGCGGCCCATGGGTCAAGTGGACAGCGTAGGCCGGGAATTGTTGCCAGTTGTATTAATGATCTTCCTGTCATGATACACAGACCTCGGATCCGTGACAATCCCCGTGTTCACCAGTGGGGCTGCTGACTAAACTTAGTTGAATAGTTCTTCTCTAAACAAACACAGCCTTTAGAGCACGAGGCAAATGGCATAATCTCTTAGTCACCAAGACTGGTTTGAACACCAGTACATGGATGTCATGGCTGCTGATCTCTATAGAAACAGATGTGGCCTGTCCAGATTGTTATATTGTTGGGGGGGGGGGGGGGGGGGGGGAAGAGTTTGGACATTTTAATGTTGAACTGAATTACCTGTGCGATGAGAGCGAATCGACTGTAGTCCTGTCTGCCAAGTTTTAATTGTGTAAATGATATTTTTAAGTAAGAAAATATTGATACTATTAAGCATTCACAGGGTTGTCAACATCCATTATCTCTTCGACCTTTGGCAGTATTTTTATGCAGAGATAGACTGTTGTTGTATGAATACACTCATAGCTGCCACTTTGCTGTTCAGTCATCCGGGAATCATTGTTTAGTTTTTAACCGCAAACTTTTAGGGCTCCTTGTTTCATGTACCTGACCATTCGTTTGTATTTTTAATGTGGTTGTGTTAAAATGTTTTTCTTTTGCAACGCTTCCATTAATGTATGTACTTTCCCTCAGTATTTGACAACTGTTGTTAATAAAGATCATGATCAGTCCCACCCCCCACCCTTGTTTTCATTATTCAAAAATCCTTTCCTAACCTTGTTTTTTTTTTTAATCCTTGGGCTGGCTGGCTGCAAATTTTGGTGAAAAATTCTGTTTTTTTTTTTTTTTTTACTTCTGAACTTTGGTCTTGTTCCAGACAGATGCGCTCCGACTTCAAAGGATGCCCCTAGTTAGTCGACTCCTACAACATGCTTGTTGGGAAGGCAGTGGGTATGTTCTTGCGTCCCCCAAGATAGGGTCCCGGAACCCACACAGGGTTAAAAGATTTCTTCAATAACTCAGCAGTTTTGTTGTCAGAATATCCATTCTCTAACTCATTGAAGCCATCCATCCATTGAATGACAGTTTATCCTGCGATCATTTAGAGTCAAGTTACATGAAGTTTTACTATTTCTGATGGTGCTTTATTGGCATTGTTGTTTTAAAAAATGCCTAATTTTGTGTGTCTTTTATTGACACTTTAAAATATGTCATTCACTTAAAAACACCACAGGTGGTAACTTTTTTAAGAAGCGAAGATAAAGTAGTCAACACATGTGTTAGAGATGTCTGAGGCAGAATCTAGTATTCTTTGTATGTTTAAGACTTACAGTAAAATGTTTTCTGTCATGTTTATCAGTTACAGTTAGGAGTATCTCCTGTCATGGACTTAATGAATAGATGGTGTCTTTGCCTGTTGTAGCCTGTCTAAAGTATTCTGCGGTTGTAGATGCTTATTTCCATAGCTTCTCTTGTGTGAGCCACTTGCCTTCATGGTTGACTTAAGTCTGTCAGACACAACAGTAGACTTCCACAGAAGAGGCACCTGATTGTGGCCAGGTTTTCAGTGTCCAGTGTTTTTATAATAAAAATATTCAAGTTTGAACAAAAGCTTTTTGTTTTACTCCTATATGTTCGTATTTCTGATAAAATCTCTTGAAAGTGGAATATTAGAATAAATTTGTTTTAGGTTGAGAAGGAAAAGACTTATTTATAAAGCAGGATTTCATTTGTGAAAAACAACTAGGTGTCTGCATCTTTCAGTTTTCACTTGCCTTTGTTTAAAGTGTGCTGCTTCTGTCATTTTAAAGACAATTAGGCCTCAGTAATTCTGGGTGTTTTTTCATGCAGATTTACTGTAGCAATGGTAGTCTTATTGTTTTAAATGGGATGAAGAAATTATATAAAAATTACTCATCAACAAATCGGACATGCCTGAGTTGTAAAGCCTATAAGTCTAGACTTTGGCAATCCCTCCTGTGTTAAATAGTCTTGTTTCTGGATAGATAAAATTCTGGTTGCTTTCCCGACCAGAAGAAACGAGGTTATCATAATTTCTCTCACAGAATGAGATGCCACTTGAGCAACTGTTCACGCTGGGCACCTCTAGTCATTACCCTTGCAGCCTAGCAAATAATGCAACACTTCACGATGAGCACACCTCTAGTCATAACTGTCTCAGCCTAGCAAATATAGCAACACATGTTCTTAAAAACTTTTTTGAGAAGAATTGATCCATGCCTATTTTGTCCTGAGATAAATTTTATGACAAGAGTTGAAGCCCTCAAACAGTTCCTTTGTGTCAGTAGATGCTAGAGCTGGAGTGAACACATACTGAGAAATCATGATGGTATAACTAGAATAACTTGCACTGGAACCCTCTCCCTCCGAGACCAGACAAATGGAACACCTTGTACCGAGGAAAAGAACAGCTTGTGAAAACATGCAAATTCCACTACATGGCATTGGGCCAAAGGGCGAAAGCTCATGCGCCGCTGGATCGATAACAACAACAACAGCACTGGAACCCAATTAAAAAAAAAAAAACTTGTGAATCAGATCAGCACTTTCAGTTTGTATACCTTCAGTCAGTTGACAAACCCCCAAAACCTAATCTGTAGACAGATCAGCCCAGAAGCTGTCTTTGGGTTGACAAACCCCCAAAACCTAATCCGTAGGCAGACCAGCCCAGAAGCTGTCATTGGGTTGACAAAACCTAATCCGTAGGCAGACCAGCCCAGAAGCTGTCATTGGGTTGACAAAACCTAATCCGTAGGCAGACCAGCCCAGAAGCTGTCATTGGGTTGACAAAACCTAATCCGTAGGCAGACCAGCCCAGAAGCTGTCATTGGGTTGACAAACCATAAAACTGTCGAGTGGTAGACACATCTCATCTTATCACTTTACATACCCAAATGTTGGTAATCTCACCTTTATATGGAAACCTGTTTGAATGGCACATTTCCCAGCTTCATCACTATCACTATTATCATCAGTTGTAATCATGAGATGCGAGTTTCCTGTTGTGTCACATATGTTCTTTTATATCTTGTCTCTGTTGCAATTAAATTTTATATGTATTTGAAATCACTTGTGTGTGTATGTCATTTACGGCTAGTTGTATGAATGTGTCATTCATGGCTATTTGTGTCATTCGCAGCTAGTTGTCTAAATGTATATGTCATTCACAGCTTGCTACATGCGTGTCATTCACAACTAATAGTGTGAATTTATGTAATTCACAGCTAGCTTTGTGTGTATCATTCACAGATAGGTGTGTGTGTCATTCACAGCTAGCTGTATGAGTGTGTTCTTCACAGCTAGTTGTGTTTTTGTCGTTCACAGCTAGTTGTGTGAATGTGTGTGTCATTCACAGCTAGCTTTGTGAGTGTGTATGTGTCATTCACTGTTAGCTGTGACATGAATGTGTCATTCACTGTTAGCTGTGGCATGTATGTGTCATTCACTGTTGGCTGTGGCATGTATGTGTCATTCACTGTTGGCTGTGGCATGTATGTTTGTTAAATGCATAACAGAGTGTTTAGTTGTACTTCTTGTGGTTACTACTTAATTTATGGAGGAAGCTTAAAACAGTGGACTAGATTTAAATGTAAGGCCGCTGCAAGTGTCAAATATCTGGGTCTATGATTTAGTTTGCAATGTGTGGTTTTTGTGGTAGTGATTGTTTGTAGATGGTTTGGGGGGGAAAGGGGGTGGGGGAGTGTATGTGACAGTGGGCTTCGTATTATGTCTCTAGGATTACTTGTGGGTGTGATTTGTGTGGCAGTGGGCTTTGTATTGTGTCTCCAGCATTATTTGTGTGGCAGTGGGCTTTGTATTGTGTCTCCAGAATTATTTGTGTGGCAGTGGGCTTTGTATTGTTTCTCCAGAATTATTTGTGTGGCAGTGGGCGTTGTATTGTATCTCCAGCATGATTTGTGTGGCAGTGGGCTTTGTATTGTTTCTCCAGAATTATTTGTGTGGCAGTGGGCTTTGTATTGTATCTCCAGAATTATTTGTGTGGCAGTGGGCTTTGTATTGTGTCTCCAGAATTATTTGTGTGGCAGTGGGCTTTGTATTGTGTCTCCAGCATTATTTGTGTGGCAGTGGGCTTTGTATTGTGTCTCCAGAATTATTTGTGTGGCAGTGGGCTTTGTATTGTATCTCCAGCATGATTTGTGTGGCAGTAGGCTTTGTATTGTATCTCCAGCATGGTTTGTGTGGCAGTGGGCTTTGTATTGTGTCTCCAGAATTATTTGTGTGGCAGTGGGCTTTGTATTGTATCTCCAGAATGATTTGTGTGACAGTAGGCTTTGTATTGTATCTCCAGAATTATTTGTGTGGCAGTAGGCTTTGTATTGTGTCTTCAGAATTATTTGTGTGACTGTAGGCTTTGTATTGTATCTCCAGAATGATTTGTGTGACTGTAGGCTTTGTATTGTATCTCCAGCATGATTTGTGTGGCAGTAGGCTTTGTATTGTATCTCCAGAATGATTTGTGTGACTGTAGGCTTTGTATTATATCTCCAGAATTATTTGTGTGGCAGTGGGCTTTGTATTGTATCTCCAGAATGATTTGTGTGACTGTAGGCTTTGTATTGTATCTCCAGAATTATTTGTGTGACTGTAGGCTTTGTATTATGTCTCCAGAATTATTTGTGTGACTGTAGGCTTTGTATTGTGTCTCCAGAATTATTTGTGTGGCAGTGGGCTTTGTATTGTATCTCCAGCATGATTTGTGTGACTGTAGGCTTTGTATTGTATCTCCAGAATTATTTGTGTGGCAGTAGGCTTTGTATTGTATCTCCAGAATGATTTGTGTGGCAGTGGGCTTTGTATTGTATCTCCAGAATTATTTGTGTGGCAGTAGGCTTTGTATTGTATCTCCAGAATGATTTGTGTGGCAGTAGGCTTTGTATTGTATCTCCAGCATGATTTGTGTGACTGTAGGCTTTGTATTGTATCTCCAGAATTATTTGTGTGGCAGTAGGCTTTGTATTCTATCTCCAGAATTATTTGTGTGGCTGTAGGCTTTGTATTGTATCTCCAGCATGATTTGTGTGGCAGTAGGCTTTGTATTGTATCTCCAGAATGATTTGTGTGGCAGTAGGCTTTGTATTGTATCTCCAGAATGATTTGTGTGGCAGTGGGCTTTGTATTGTATCTCCAGCATGATTTGTGTGGCAGTAGGCTTTGTATTGTATCTCCAGCATGATTTGTGTGGCAGTAGGCTTTGTATTGTATCTCCAGAATGATTTGTGTGGCAGTAGGCTTTGTATTGTATCTCCAGCATGATTTGTGTGGCAGTAGGCTTTGTATTGTATCTCCAGCATGATTTGTGTGGCAGTGGGCTTTGTATTGTATCTCCAGCATGATTTGTGTGACTGTAGGCTTTGTATTGTATCTCCAGAATTATTTGTGTGGCAGTAGGCTTTGTATTGTATCTCCAGCATGATTTGTGTGACTGTAGGCTTTGTATTGTATCTCCAGAATTATTTGTGTGGCAGTAGGCTTTGTATTGTATCTCCAGAATGATTTGTGTGGCAGTAGGCTTTGTATTGTATCTCCAGCATGATTTGTGTGGCAGTAGGCTTTGTATTGTATCTCCAGAATGATTTGTGTGGCAGTAGGCTTTGTATTGTATCTCCAGAATGATTTGTGTGACTGTAGGCTTTGTATTGTATCTCCAGCATGATTTGTGTGGCAGTGGGCTTTGTATTGTATCTCCAGCATGATTTGTGTGACTGTAGGCTTTGTATTGTATCTCCAGAATGATTTGTGTGGCAGTAGGCTTTGTATTGTATCTCCAGAATGATTTGTGTGGCAGTAGGCTATGTATTGTATCTCCAGCATGATTTGTGTGGCAGTAGGCTTCGTATTGTTTCTCCAGCATGATTTGTGTGACTGTAGGCTTTGTATTGTATCTCCAGCATGATTTGTGTGGCAGTAGGCTTTGTATTGTATCTCCAGCATGATTTGTGTGGCAGTGGGCTTTGTATTGTATCTCCAGCATGATTTGTGTGGCAGTGGGCTTTGTATTGTATCTCCAGCATGATTTGTGTGGCAGTGGGCTTTGTATTGTATCTCCAGCATGATTTGTGTGGCAGTGGGCTTTGTATTGTATCTCCAGCATGATTTGTGTGGCAGTAGGCTTTGTATTGTATCTCCAGAATGATTTGTGTGGCAGTAGGCTTTGTATTGTATCTCCAGCATGATTTGTGTGACTGTAGGCTTTGTATTGTATCTCCAGCATGATTTGTGTGACTGTAGGCTTTGTATTGTATCTCCAGCATGATTTGTGTGGCAGTGGGCTTTGTATTGTATCTCCAGAATTATTTGTGTGGCAGTGGGCTTTGTATTGTATCTCCAGCATGATTTGTGTGGCAGTGGGCTTTGTATTGTGTCTCCAGAATTATTTTTGTGGCAGTGGGCTTTGTATTGTGTCTCCAAAATAATTAGTGTGGCAGGGGGCTTTGCATTGTCTCCAGGGTGATTTTTTAATCGGTGGGCTTTGTATTGTGTCTGCAGCATGATTTGTGGGGGTGACGTGTGTGGCAGTGGGCTTTGTATTATTTCTCATGGTTGAGAGAAATTTGTGTGGCAGTGGGCTTATTGGTCTGTGTATTTAAGATGGTGAAGGGTTCGGGAAAAGGGGGTAGGGGGTGACGATATGTGTGGTAGGTATGTCACCTGCTTGCAGATGGTCTTTTGGCTGTCTGGATCATGCTCATCCTTCCTCACTGTGCTGCTCCTATTTGGTGCATGTCAAAAATGAGGCGGCCATCTTCAGACTGTCATTATGACATCACCTTGTTCGTCTATTGTTCTTCCATAATGGTAAGTCTATATGGGAGTGATTTATGTAGCAGGGAGCTTGTTGATTATTTGTATTGTTTCTGAAGGATGATTTGTGTAGGTGTATGATTGCTTAAATTAACTCATCGACTATGTGCCATCATTGCCAGTGCCTGTCACGCGGTTTCATATGCAACTTTATACGCCCGATGTGACTATTGCTACACTGACGGAAATCATCAGATACATCGCCTGTGGTTTTTGCAGCCCTGATTCAGTGGGTGGTGTGCTACTTAAGGATATCTGGCTTGGCCACAGCACTGTACACATGTGTTTATGGTCCCAAAGTGAATAGCATGTTTTTTTTTTTTTGCCCTGTCGTTCTTATCTGTGTGCATGTATTCTTTATACATCTTGTCTGTATATTCTTCAATCAGACGGTTACTGGTACCATAGGAATTGGAACTCTTCGCTTGCTGCTGAAGATGGGGGACTGAGCACTTATGGGAGTGTCCTGAGTGCTGTGATGTCGATTCTTAATTCAACATTCAAGTATGTATGTTCTTTCACTACCAACAACACCTGTATTCCTAGGGACACAGATGAAGGTAACTCTACACACTGGTTTAGGTTTAGACGGCGGATCAACATCATGGCACAAGGGTAATAACCCATAAATGCTCCGTTCTACTTCTGACTTACCACTGCCAAAGAATTTTTTACATGCATAACAATACACACGGGCATCCGATCTTACTACCCAGAGACCAGGGGAAATTACATGAAAAAAATCCCAGCCTTCGCCGGGGCTTGAACATGGAACCTCTAGCACTCGAGCCAGACACCATGTCTCGAGACCATGCAGCCCCAGACGTGGTGGAGTATCTTGTATGTTGAGTTAGTTGCCTATCCTTTACAGGAGGTTGCAGAACCAACTCTCACCCCAGACATGGTGGAGTATCTTGTATGTTGAGTTAGTTGCCTATCCTTTACAGGAGGTTGCAGAACCAACCCTCACCCCAGACATGGTGGAGTATCTTGTATGTTGAGTTAGTTGCCTATCCTTTACAGGAGGTTGCAGAACCAACCCTCGCTCCAGATGTGGTGGAGTATCTTGTATGTTGAGTTAGTTGCCTATCCTTTACAGGAGGTTGCAGAACCAACCCTCAAGCATTGTGTTGTTGCTCTGTTTGTGATTTTACTAGGCTGTTTTACGTTGAGTAGTTTGCCACTGCTCTCTGACCAGTTAGCTCTCATTAGTGCCACTGTTGAAATCATTGCAAAGCGGCTGTTTGCCAAATCGGCCGCAGCCAGAATAGAAGCAAGTGTCCTGGTGTTACAAAGCATGTTCGCAGCAGCTAAGTCACCAATGCAGAGTGTGTACACTAGCTAGGTCTATAAGCAGTGAAACTATGGGGGTGACTGCAGTCAAGCTAATACAATGAATTCCAGAGAAATTTGACTAAAAAGCTCACGTCACCCCTTAGAGATCTACATACTCTCCATTCCTCGTTTGTGTATTTCACTTGTGTTTGAAAAAGGCTGCCGGGCAGAAACGTTACGTTGTGTTGTTTTGTGCACGTTTTCCTTTTTCCCATTTTGTTGAGCTTTTTAGTCAAATTTCTCTGGAATTCATAGGTCTATAAGCAGGTTAGCTTGTGATTTGAACACTTTGTGTCTCTTCACGGTTATCTGTTGTGTACATGACATGTGAGTGTATATGTGTTTACAGTACACCTGGTTAATTATGATCTGTACACATTGTGTAAAAGATGAGCCGATGAGTGTATAACGTGCTTACACCTGTTGACACCTTGTCTGTAAACATGATGTACATGAGCCGATGAGTGTATAACGTGCTTACACCTGTTGACATCTTGTCTGTAAACATGATGTACATGAGCTGGTGAGTGTATAACGTGCTTACACCTGTTGAATTCTTGTCTGTAAACATGATGTACATGAGCTGGTGAGTGTATGTGTATACCAGTACACCTGGTGAATTCTGATGTGTACATGAGTAGCCAATGAGTTTATAATAATGTTGACAGTATATCTTTTGAATTGTGTGTTCATTGTGTACATGAACTGAGTAATGTATTGTGTGTTAACTTTACAGATGGTCAGTTGAAACATTATGTGGAAGCAGTAGAGATGTGATTTTTTTTTTGGACAGATGATGAGAACATCCTGTTCAGATTTAAAAAAAAAAAAAATAATTTAAAAGAATAATGACAGCATCTTGAAATTAACTCAGAAAGAGAACTGATACCCACATCAGAACGAGACGGTCTACATCCTTTTTGTTGCCTTGTGGGAAAGGAGACAAACTGGAATATTTCATGGCAATGGAAAAGGTAGAGGGGGGAAAAAGGTCAAAGTGAGACCAAGAGAAGATGCTGGGCAGTTTGACTGCATACATGGGAGATGAGGTGTTTCAGCAGTTTTGGAAAAGAAGAACACAACAGTACAGAAGGCTGTGTATAGATAGACATGACTGCCAATGGCATGTAGCATGGATTATAAGAAGAAGACAAAGAAGAAGATTCATCATTATTGTTGTGTGTACAGTACGTACCTGAGCTGATTATTGTGTAAAATGTTGGCAGTGTAGATTGTGAATTCAATGTCTGTACAAACTGTACATGAGCTGAGTGCTTATACATGGTTATCTGTGTACATAGTGTACATTGACTGGTGAGTGTATAACTTGTTGTTATGTTCCCTCACTTTATCTTCTTCACTTACTCTTCTACTGCCAATGGTGTTAAGGGAGATATAAGGTTTTGCTTCTTGCTTTTCTGCCTGCCTTGACGATAGACACATCATGCTGTTCTAAAGTTTCTCTGATATCTCTCCATCTTGTTCTTGTTTATTTGCTGTCTCTGTGTGTAGATGCCCTATTTGATCTTGTCTTGTTATTGTTTACTCCTGCAGCCTTTCTCAGACATCTTGTTTCTGTGGTTACTTATTTTTGAATCCTGGTTTGTTGTGAATGAACATGTCTGGCACTGGTAGCATAGGGTGAGGATAAATTTGAGAAGTTTCTGTGTGCTGATTGGGACTGTCTTGGTGCTGTTAGAAGGCAAGGTTAGCTTTACTGTATCAGATGCTCACTTTATACCTTGCTCTCTACATACAAGTACGCATGAACCCAGTGAGTGTATCAAGTATTCCCAATACACCCTGTATGCATGCATTGTGGTACACAATAGTTTATGTGCATGCTGTTATTTCCGCCTGTGTATTATATGCTTGTGTGTATGCTTTTTTCCATCTGTTTGTATGCATGGTTTTTTCCCCCATATATATGTATATGCATGGTTTTCTTCCTTCCTCACATAGACCCGAATCATTGACTCTCACAAGATTCTTCTACGGCAGATTCTGGTCATGCTCACTCATTCACTGTGGGCCTTAAACTAGGATGTCATCTCAAGGTCTCTTAGGTTTCCCCAGAGCTTAGTTGTCAGGTCTCCAGGGTGTTGCTGTATGTTGCTTCACAGCTGCTCCAGGAGAGGACAGTCTTGCATGGAGAAACTGTCTTGCATAGAGGACTGTCTTGTATAGAGGACTGGACTGTCCGGCGCATAAACTGTTCTATTCCTGTGCTTGAGGAAATATTTTTTCACGGTTTGAGTGTTCTCTTTTTCCCCCCGTCTTTTTTCTGATTGTTCTCTTTATGAATGTCTGGTTTTTTTAAAAACTTCTGGAATAAACTCATCTGATCTACTTTATTCAACTCTTCTTTAAACTGTCTGCACTGCTCGTAACCCTTTAAGTGGGTAATTTAGTTACACTGAGTGCTTTAGTAATGGGTCATTTAGGTACACTATGTGCTTTATTAATGGGTAATTTAGGTACACTGAGTGCTTTAGTAGTGGGTAATTTAGGTACACTGAGTGCTTTAGTAATGGGTAATTTAGGTACACTAAGTGCTTTAGTAGTGGGTAATTTAGGTACACTGAGTGCTTTAGTAGTGGGTAATTCTGTCTGTTTTCAGAATGTGCTGAAGTCACAAAGTATGGTCCAAAATTTAACACATATCAATAAAAATTAAATCCTTTTTTATTTATAGCTTTGCTTATATTCATTGCATTGCTGAAATTATTTTCGTAAGTTCATCTTTTTTTTCTGAAAAAGGGGGGTATTGTTTGATTCAGTCTGTGAAAAGGACTGTTTGTGTTCCAAATTTCCTAAAGTTGGGACATTCTGTTCAGTGTTTATTTCATCTGTACAACAGCAAAGACAGACTGCTTCTTTTGCTGCTTTGAGTCATTTCAGAAAAAGTTATCAAGGAGTAGTTTTGAACAAAGTGCCACTGCAGTTGATGTCAAGCACTCAGGGAGAGGGGAGACAGTTCCTAAATGGAGGTCAGATGTTTGCAGCATGTCAAGGACTAAAACACTCACCAGCCATTGAAGAGTTCACCATACCCACTTCATTGTGGAGATGGCACCAAAATTTTTGAACAAGTGTTATTTGTCATGTATTGAACTTCATACAGTAATAGTTGTAAACTCTTGACTTTTTGAGTTTTCCGTGATTATACTTTCACAAATCCAACATTAGAGGGTAGAGAGCAGTCCTGTCTTCGTTTTTTTACACATAAATATATACCAGGTATAACACTATTGTCGGCTCTGTGGCTATGTCGATGTGAACGCTTCGTGATGCCGGGTTCGATCCCAGCTGCAAGCCATGCGCCTTGCGTTGGTTTCGACAGTGGTATCAAGAAAGCCGACCATCCAGAAAGCTATGGCAAACTACTGGATGTAAATTTGCCTAGAAAAACCACACAACAGCCAGGGGCTGTTGGGGTTGGTTCTGCAACGTCCTGTAAAGGATACACAACTAACCTTAACACTGTATCTCACAGTTGTCTCTCTCCTGATTGTTCTAATCTTTGCATTGCTAATATTCCTGTTTCAGCTGCTTTTACTTGTAACCCACCCTTCATATAGTGGAACATTTCCAGCAGTCATATATGTTTTAAATACTAAACGTGCATTCTTTTATTTTATTCTTTTGCAAATGTTTCAAACTCCATCTTTTGTTATGTTATTTTTTAAATGTTAAACTGCCATTGATACTTGTGTTGACAGATTGTCGTTGAGCTTGGGGATTGAAGGCCGCATGGCTCGATCAGTCACCACAGATTTTGCAGGTTAGGATTTTTATTTTTGCCGACAGAAAATAACTCTAGCCTTGCTGAGTATTCAAACCTGGACCTCCCACCTGAGAGCCAAGTGTTCTTAACCCTTCTGCCAGCCGCTGCTCCTGTTATAGTTGCAACACTCCTTGATTTTTTCTGCGGCCTACACGCAGCATTTCAGAATCCTTGTACATCTTGTGCTTTAATGTCACCCTGAAAATATAAGTTGTTGTTTTGCTAAGCTGTTAGAAATCTTGTTTTCATGTGAGACTTGTGTCTCCCATTTGTCCAAAACCACAAGGGGATATAGAATGATACCTAGCCAATGTTCTGTCTGGTTTGATGCCTGTGCATGCGAGAAATCGTCTGCTGTGTAATAGGCTGATGGCAAGTATGAAGTATGTTAGCGGTATCTGTGTGTCTTATTAACATTTGTTTTTCAGCGACATTTATATTATGTTACTTGTTTGTAGAGAGAGTGAGACATTTCTTTTACAAGAATTAAGCAAATCATTTATGATTTTAAAAGATCATTTGTGTATAAAGATCTGTTGCATTGTAATACATGGCCTCTTAAAATTATATGTGTGTGTTTTTTTTTAAAGGCAGAGATTTTGATTGATTTAATTCAAGAACCGACATCACAGCACTTGGGGCATTCCCATAAGCGCTCCGTCCCCATCTTCAGCAGCCAGCAAAAAGTTATGATACACATGGTGCCAGTAGCATTCTGATTAAACGTCCGTCTTGCCTTTCCTCTGAGCCTCGAGCATCTACCAGAACCTCTCGTCACTCCTCGCTGCATCAATCTCACCAGACTGTGGTGATCCATCTGCTCCACCGAACTGTACACGCTCTCCCACAAGGCACTAACCACGTCTGCCTATGTATCAGTATTCCACCAAGTTGTGCAGAGCCAGCCAGTTTTTAAAGGCAGAGAGAAAATGTTGAAGTGCTATATAGCATGGATAATAAGCTGACAAGTAGAAAACATTTACTCGCAGCAGAGATGTGGTTTTTGAGATGATGACTGATTGATTGGCACCTTTCCAGACGATAGTGTTATATTGCAATATGAGAAGGAGTAGGACTCACAGCCCATGGTGATGGAAGGCCACGGATGAAGTTCCTCCTCTCCATAACACAAAGCCTGGGCAGTATTGTAGAGACCATATGTTGCTCATGCATCATGATCCCTCTCTCAACCTGCCTTGTTTACTCCAGAGGAAAGGTAGCAGATTTTTTTTTAGAAGAGTGCAAAGAATATTCAGTAACAGAAAAACAAACAAGGCTGTTCTCCTGGAGACAGAAGAAAGTCGTAAACTGATTAGAAATATTAAATGTGAGCACTAGATATTTCATGGATCAGGTCAGTATTCTCGCACCCCATCCATATGGCCAAGCCACTCAAGTATTTATCTCTCGATTTCAATTCATCAGTCTTGGGAGGGGGTTGGCTGCGTGGTCTCTAGGCATGGTTTCCGCCTAGAGTGCTAGAGGTTCAGGTTCAATCCCTGGTAAGGGTTGGGATTTTTTTTACGTGGAGTTGGACTTTTAGTAACCCCCCGTCTCTGGGTAGTGAGATCGGACGCCCATGCACACGTAAGTAAAAAAATCCCTTGGCAGTTGTAAATCGAAAAGAGCAGCCTAACGGCGCTGCTCGGGCAAAATTTGGACTTTAAAATCTAACCAAAGTATTTCAGGATCCCCGCCGGTGCTACAGAGCCTGTGCACTATGCTGAGCTTCTTCGGACTCAGACTTGTTAGAAGAAGAACAGAGCACTTATGGGTTACTACCCATGTGCCATAATGTTGATCCGTTGTTCAAACCTCAATGATAATGAGATCTTTCAAAATTCCTGGCATATCATAGAGATACAACATCACAAATGACCAGGCTCACCATAAAACTACCCAGCACATTCGCAACCATGAACGTCTTTTAACTGCGGTGAAAAGATGGAATATGCCTCTCAGAAACAATACTAGTGTTCATTAGAGAAAAAGAGGCAGACCAAGAAAGACATAGATACAGAACTTGACTGACTGGACAGGCCTTTGGAATCCAGCCATGAAATCCATTGCATCTGACCGTCAAAGCTGATCAAACAACAGCAACTGGTGAAACATTGACACGCTGTGTTGCGGGATGACGAGTAGTCACTGCCCAAAGACTTCATGTCATCAAAAAACCCATAAATGTCGAAAAAAATGGCTTTAAGGGGTGACAGGGTTAAACCGCCTTTCATGATATGCTTGTTGGGATGTGGGGCAACAGCAGGTCTACAGTCTTGTCTTCCATCATCATTATGTAGCAGTTCCTTTGCAGAACATCGCTCTCCTCACAGTCTGCCTGAAAGAAACTCAAGTCTCTCGCCAGTTCTCCCACCTCATGTACTTTCATACTCAACAAGTCACCTATATCCTGTGCCCATCTTTGTGTCAGTCGGCCCCTGCCCCTCCTTCCCGGTACCATGCCTTCTGCTATAATTTTTTCCAATCCGCCGTGGCGCTTGATATAACCAAAATATTTCAGCTTCCGTATCTCCTGTTTGAGTCACAAAATGGTCTTGACCCGCCCATCTATGTTCAGAAATTCCTAGTTGATCTATTTTATTCCTTTCTAGTTTTCTGCTAACGATGCTAAGTTTTCCCTGATGCATACTCCTAACATTCAATGTTCCTAACTTTAAAGTTCTCTTTGGAGCGGTGACAGAGTTTTCTGTTGTAGTACCGTCGGACTTGAGGCCGTCATCACAACTACCCTTACTAGCTCTACCATCGTTCTCTTCCCAGTTCGCGTTTGTGATCTACCTGGCCTGGGGGCCTCACCATCAGATGTTTGAGTTTCATTTTTGGCTTCCATGATGAGTTTCTTGGAATAGTAATGTGGTAGTTTTCCACATCCAAATGGCTTTAGTCTTGTCTTCCACATGTGAGAATTAACTGGCAACATACTGAGGCTGACAAATCTGACTAATTCAGCCTGATACATAATACCTGTGATGTGGCAAACAGGTTTATAAAATGCATTTTAAGAACCCAGTGGAAATTTGAGCATACAGACCACCAGAAAGATGACACATACTACCAACTTGATCGTACAGTAAGTATCAATCTTCAGATTCGGCACAGGATACAACCGCTCGTAAATACCACTAGTTCAATACGATAAGACACGCTGTCTGGAACTGAGTTGTTTTTTTTTTTTTTTTCCTGCTGGTACACTGCAGTACGCAATACTGACACTTTTTCCAGCACTACTGTAATAGACACTTTGTGGTGAGTACCAGCACTTTTTTCACAAGAATACAGAAAGCAAATGCTGTCACATACCAACTATCACCTCTGCTTAAACATCCAGATATAACCATGAAGACCAAAAGACAATTGATAAACACCATCTTCATTCCAACACTCTGCTACCAGTGCCAGACATGGACAATCAACAAGACCCACGAAAGAAAAATAGAAGCCTGTGAAATGAAATGTCTAAGAAAAGCAGCGAATAAGACCAGACTAGACAGGATAAAGAATATAGACATTAGAAACACTGTCACAACTACACCATGTTTAGACTACATAGAACATCAAAGAATGAAATGGTTTGGACATCTAACCAGGATGAAAAATGATCAAATAACATCACAAATTTTCAACCAAAGAAGCTCAGGATATAAGGCAAGAGGAAGACCAAGGAAACGGTGGATTGACGGGGTCTCCGAAACCTGCCAAAAGCATGGCCTCAGAACATCAGATGCTGCCCGCCTTGCTTACGACAGGAACTTGCATCTCCCCACAACGCTTAGCGGCATACGTGGAAGGAAAAAGTAAAAGAAAGTAAGTAAGTACCAGCACTTTTTTCATAGAAAAAAAAAGTTCTTCGAATTGGTAAAATTCAGCTAATGTGCTAGGTTGAGAAAGAGTATTGCAAAAACTAGTATTGGAGAAAATATTATTGAACAAAAGTAAGAGTAAGTGCACAGAAATTTAGGAAATTTCTTCCTCTAGTTCAGTGGTTCTCAACCTTCCCAATGCCGCAACCCTTTAAAACATTTCCTCACATTGTGGTGACCCTTTAATAGTTCCTCATGTTGTGGCAACATACAACCATACATTTTCATGGCTGCTTCATAACTTCAATGAATATTTATTTGCGATGGTCTTTGGCGACTCATGTGAAAGCGTCGTTTCGATAAAAATAAAAGGGTCGCGACCAATAGTTTGAAAACTGCTGCTCTCGTTGCACTACCAAATTATTAATTAGCCTTCTTTCTCAGATTTTTCTTGATACTATGGAGTCATATTTTGTGTGATTTCCCCTTGCTCTGGGAATCCCATCCCATATCAATGGTGTATGTGACAATTCTTCTTCTTCTTTCCCTCACTTTGACTTCAACAGATGTTGAAGGGCATAGTATATTTTATTTCCAGATTGTATTTCTTCTCTCAGCATGTTAACGTTTGCACATGTTTCCATTCGTTTGATTGTCATATTATCGACTTGTATGTAAGAAAAAACCCACTAGTTATGAAAAAGAATAACTAAAAGACTTGTGAGTTATGTACATATATTTTATTCATGAATGTTTTACTTCAGTGCAACATATTGGTTGCCTTTCCGTACTGATAAAAACATGGACAAGACAGATGTTGATAGTGAAACCAAAATGACTTTGTTATAAACACAAGACTTACAATCAACTTTCTTCTGGGTTTTCTACCCCCCACAAATTAATCTAAGGTTACCTGTAAGTCAAATTGAAAAACTCATTACTTACTTCAGGGACCAACTGCTCTTCTTTATTATATGTTTTTCTTTATTACATGTTTTCTTTATTACACATATTAAGAATGCAAGAATATCCTTCTGGCACTATGACACACACATAATGCCATAGTTATCAGAGAAACAAATCACAAAACACATCAATCATATTAATAAAAACCCTCCATGCACAGCTGATACGAATGACTCCACAGTTCTGCACATCCAATAATACATTTATATATTATAAAGTGGGTGCTGAAGTAGCTAGGCACTTTCCTGGCAGTCTGAAAGATGTGAGTTCCAGACCGATTCAGGGCAGATTCTTTTTTTTTTATTTTTTTTTTTAAATTGGTTAAGAGCAGAACCTGTCTAGAATGGGTAGCAGGTAATGTCCTGGGAAGTAAATGCGGCCTGGCATAATGTTGATCACATCACCTACTGAGTGCTGATTGGTCTTCAAAACTAACAGTCTGACGTGTGCCTGGTGCGCTGCTGATGTGGATTTACATACACAAGTGTGCGACTGAGAACATGACTTCCGACACTGGAAAGGTATGAAGAGAGAATGGAAAAATCATTTGCAAATAAACAGCCTGGGAAAGGCAGTGACTAACAGATGAACAGAAATTGAAAAACATCGCATAAATAGCCTGGGAAAGGTAGCTATCTGATAAACAGAAAGTAAAAGACATCACTTAAACAGCCTTGGAAAGGTAGCGATTAATTGATAAAACAGAAAGTGAAAGACATCAAATAAACTTCCTGAGAAATGTAGTGACTGATAAACAACAGAAATGCAAATATAAAGTGTTGAGAACAATACATTTCTCCGCATCTAATTTTGCTGCAGATAATAACTACCAGGGGAAAAAACAACTAGAAACGAACCAATAACACACAGTACCAGTGGTGTCAGCTGCAGGCACTACACCACTCATTTGTTGGAATGTTTTCACAACAATGACTTCCATCCTCATGCCACTTCATCACATGATTGTATGGAAGTAAAATGGATGAAAACAACATTGGAACAAACTGCCTGACACTCTAGAATTACACTGTTCACAACACCATAAAACAATCAGTATGAGGGCCACCCAAGGAAACAATGCACTCACCACAACATGTAGCAAGGTGTCACTTTAAAATAAAGCAAGACAATTTTCACCATCCACTCCTTCGCCAGTCACACAATTGTCATTCGTGTGGAAGTTACTCAACACTGACCAGTCACA
This sequence comes from Candidula unifasciata, assembly GCA_905116865.2. NCBI lineage: Eukaryota > Metazoa > Mollusca > Gastropoda > Stylommatophora > Geomitridae > Candidula > Candidula unifasciata. Next base: position 245,220 of record CAJHNH020001028.1, read on the forward strand.
TAATTGTCATTCATGTGGAAGTTACTCAACACTGACCAGTCACACAACTGTCATTCGTGTGGAAGTTACTCAACACTGACCAGTCACACAATTGTCATTCATGTGGAAGATACTCAACACTGACCAGTCACACAACTGTCACTCATGTGGAAGGTACTCAACACTGACCAGTCACACAACTGTCACTCATGTGGAAGGTACTCAACACTGACCAGTCACACAACTGTCACTCATGTGGAAGGTACTCAACACTGAAGGGGAAACAGAGGCCGGCTTTTAATCAGGTGACCAGGGGTACTATTAGCATGTCCACTCATTACTGGCTGCTGAAGGAGGTGGTTCACATGTGGGAATGTCCTGAGTGCACGGATGTCAATTCTGATTTCATTCATTCATTCACAACACAGATTCCTCCAGTATTAGGCAATTTACCATGAGTTAACTGGTAACTGGGGCTCATGGTAGCACAGTGGCTAGATACTAGCCAACCAAAAGGTCTAGGGTTCGAATCTGAGTGAGTGACATTCAACCCCACCAGGAACGCACAATCTGTACCAAACACCTGGTGCCATTATTCAAATGAGAATCACCCGGTTACTAGTCCCAGAAACCCCATTCAATCCTAAGGTTATATTAGGGCTCCCGACTAAGGCCGGCGTGGGGCTTTGAAATTGCGTTTTAAAATGTGTATCCCACACTGGGGCAATTGAGAAGAAAATACTAGGGTTCCAATCTGCACTGCGGCTTTTCAATCAGGCTGCAAATGGCACCATCAGTATGGGTCACTAACTAATGAGATGGGGGAAGGGGGGTCGGAGCCATGTGGCAATATCCCAAATGTGTTATGATGTCAGTTCTTCATTCACCCTGCCCCAACTGTTAGTTCTTCTGCCCCACAAACTCCCCTAACGCAAATATTTATTACTTACAATAAAAACTTGTGTAAAACTCCCTGTGTGGGTCCTGTGGCCCATTTTTGGGAAGAGAAGAATAGACCCACTGCCTCCCCAAAAGCATGTAGTTGTGGACTAATTGAGGGCATTCTTCAAAGTCGGGAGTGCCCAAGAGGCAAGGAATTGAACAGTCTGCATACACATGAGTAAGCTCCGTAAAATGGATGTGCATGCAACACACAGGTTCTGGAACAGGACTATAGTCCAGAAGTGGCTGAACACCCAGAGCTTTCCACCAGAGTTGACAGCCGGTGAATGTGAAGAAGAACCCTTTTATGCCAATGGCACATCAGCTATATGATGTTAGACATGTTTTTGTTTTTTTAACAGTCCAATTAGCACTTAACAAGCGATGGGGTCAACATCACATTAGCCGCCTTCACTTTCCATGAACTTTTCTGGTGCCAATTGTAAACTGGGCTAACCTGGGAGCCACTGTTATTCTTCTTAAAAATAAAAACCACACTGATGTGGATTTGGAGCAGACTTTCAGAATGACAGGGAAGTGACCAAATACTTTCTTTGCTTTAAACAGAACAAGCAAAATGAATATTTGCTACATACATAATGAGTAAATAAAATGAAAATAAACTGGCTTTATAATCTTTACAAGAGTACATCATAAATAAACAAACAAACCTAATTCACTAATAATTAAGAAATATGCATATTTCAACCAGAAATCTGAAGAAAAAACAATCTTGCAGACAGATACTAAAAATGTTGCTTACACCAACACAGTTCCAATTCTAATCGGATAATAAAAGAAAGTGACAGAAAAATCAAATAAGCTCTAAGAATGAACAGGGGCGAGCGCAAAAACAAAACATACATCACAAGCACACACGCCTATCTAGCTCATTCATAAGTCATTAAGTAAAAACTTCAACATAACACAAGCAAAAAACACAGAACAATACATGAAGTTTTTTAATCACAACACAAGGCACAGAGCAAAAGAAGAGAGGGACAGTGCACAAGGCAGACCAAGAACAAGATAGAGACTCTAGTACTATGTGTCTTTGGTTGAAGCGGCCAGCAGACCAAGAACAAGATAGAGACTCTAGTACAATGTGTCTTTGGTTGAAGCGGGCAGCAGACCAAGAACAAGATAGAGACTCTAGTACTATGTGTCTTTGGTTGAAGCGGGCAGCAGAGCAAGAACAAGATAGAGACTCTAGTACGATGTGTCTTTGGTTGAAGCGGGCAGCAGACCAAGAACAAGATAGAGACTCTAGTACTATGTGTCTTTGGTTGAAGCGGCCAGCAGAGCAAGAACAAGATAGAGACTCTAGTACGATGTGTCTTTGGTTGAAGCGGCCAGCAGACCAAGAACAAGATAGAGACTCTAGTACGATGTGTCTTTGGTTGAAGCTGCCAGCAGACCAAGAACAAGATAGAGACTCTAGTACGATGTGTCTTTGGTTGAAGCGGCCAGCAGACCAAGAACAAGATAGAGACTCTAGTACGATGTGTCTTTGGTTGAAGCGGCCAGCAGACCAAGAACAAGATAGAGACTCTAGTACGATGTGTCTTTGGTTGAAGCGGGCAGCAGAGCAAGAGGCAGAACCTTATACTTTCCCTGACACAGGAAGAGGTTAATGAAGGCAAGAAGAAGAAGTTAATCACTGACATTTCTCCACGTGATGAGGTGAACTAATCCAGTGGAGCGGGGGGTCATATCACTTGCTACACAAAATATCCCCTCCACCCCCCATGTAAAACAACAAGACACAGTGAATCCATTTTTATGCAAGCTCATTTACACAGATGAAATAATAATCTCGGTTTTAATGAGCTCCACACACAAGCCATAAAGTCAGACCATCTATTTGAAACAATAACTCGCCGTGTGTCTTCCGTTACCCCATTTTTGAGAAAAAGAATGCTCACCGCTCACCTAAAAAGTATAAAATACGATTAGCCAGGAAATTGATGAAATCATATTTGTTGAGCCGAAAGATGTAGATATTGTAGCCTAGCTTTAAACCACAATGTACTAACTGCCATTTTAAGGGTGAACTGAGAAGAGTTAGAATTTTCAAGGATGAAATAACTGCCTCGTGAAAGTCTAATTTTAAACAACCATAAGAGCAATAAATATAAACGATACATAAATCTGGATTGGATACAACTGCAAGCAAAGTGTTAGAAGACAACTGGATAAGGCAGTGCTCATTTTTCCGATCCACGAATTTGTCGCTTCAACAATCAGTGTCCTAGCTCTCAACATCACTGTCAAAATTATCGCAAAGCGGCCTGTTGCCAGATCGTCAGCAGCTGGAATATAATTGGGTATCTAGGCACTACAAAGTGCATTCGCAACGCCTGAGCCACAGACGCCAACCTGGCTTATCAACATCTTCACCCCGTGACACTGCGTGTCGTCGGGTCAGCTCTGTCCACCTCTGACGATCAGATGAGATGGACCTCATGGCTGCGTGCCTATCACCTCTCCTGTTCTGTATCCAGGTCTTTTTTTTTTGTGTGTGTCAGCCTTTTCTCCTCATCCCCTCGACTGAGCCCTGTCGTATTGTTTTTGAGAGGACATTAGATCTTACTGTAGTTCAAAGAGGTTTATAGTTGCCAAAGCTGGCTACAAAGTCTAATATCAGATACTGGTTCGAGCTGTGGTACACAAACAAGTAAATAGAACAGAGGTGAATTAACAAAACCATATTAAGTAGTAGCATCATGCTTCAATAGACAGGTCTTAATTATTTTAGCGCCAAAACATCAAAACAGCTTTTAAATACAGAAATAACAAAACCTAAATCATAAGCGTATTACTTTTACATAGACCAAAAATTCACACAAAGTTAAAAAAAATGTGGCCAGATTTTTTTCACTATGCACTGACTAAACAAAAGAATTACAATAACACAGTGCACTGAAAGATACACAAGAAGCCTGGTCAATCACACCAAATGTCCTGATTGGGACAGAAAGAGCTAATGCGGAAACTAACCTGACAAGTGCTCAATGATCTCTATAAGATGTGGCAGTGCTGTGAGAACAAAACGATTCATGAGCTAATGGCATTAAAATTATGAGGAAGTCTATACTTTGCTATCTAGTAAATGTCAAAATATATCTTCTTGGGCGATGAGCCACAAATATGGGAATCAAGAGCAGAAAAAAACAACTCAGGACAGAGCAGCTCGGAGGGAAATATTTCAAGTGTCCAAGAATAATATAAGAACATAGCACACTGTTTCATTTAGTGAGGAAAATAAACAAAAATTAGGACAGGATTTACTGCCGAAAACGTTCCAATCAACACCTCATTCAGAACAGGCCACACACCATATGGTACGTTATAGGGAGGCAACAAGTATACATTAACAACAGCCCCCTCTGTTTGGACTAACAGGCGTACTGGAGTTTATCTTCATGCTAGATTTATTCTCCGATGCTGCGGTGACAGGGCCCATTCTGTTCTTGATCTCGGCAGCCATTGTCATGAAGGCTTGCTCGACGTTGGTGGCATTTTTGGCACTGGTTTCCAAGAATGGTATACCAAGCTGATCTGCATACTCCTACAATTAGACAAATGGAAAGTGTTGTGACAAGTACTACAGCTGTCACATGTGTTGTGACAATGTGTTAAGTGATCAGACAGAAAACTGCTGTGACAAGTGACATACTATAGTGATTATACAGAGATGTGTGTTGTGACAACTGATGTGTTATAGTCACAAATAGAGAGAAATGTTATGACAACTGATGTGTTATAGTCATCAGAGATATATGTTGTGACAACTGATGTGTTATAGTCATCAGAGAGATATGCTGTGACAACTGATGTGTTATAGTAATTAAATAGAGAGAAATGTGACAAGTGATGTGTTATTGTCATCAGACAGAGAAGTGTTATGACAAATGAAGTGTTAAAGTGATCAGACAGAGAAGTGTTATGACAAATGAAGTGTTAAAGTGATCAGACAGAGAAGTGTTATGACAAATGAAGTGTTAAAGTGATCAGATAGAGAAGTGTTATGACAAATGAAGTGTTAAAGTGATCAGATAGAGAAGTGTTATGACAAATGAAGTGTTAAAGTGATCAGATAGAGAAGTGTTATGACAAATGAAGTGTTAAAGTGATCAGACAGAGAAGTGTTATGACAAATGAAGTGTTATGACAAATGATGTGTTAAAGTGATCAGATAGAGAAGTGTTATGACAAATGAAGTGTTAAAGTGATCAGACAGAGATGTGTTATGACAAATGAAGTGTTAAAGTGATCAGGCAGAAGTGTTATGACAAATGATGTGTTAAAGTGATCAGACAGAGAAGTGTTATGACAAATGAAGTGTTAAAGTGATCAGACAGAGAAGTGTTATGACAAATGAAGTGTTAAAGTGATCAGGCAGAGATGTGTTATGACAAATGATGTGTTAAAGTGATCAGATAGAGAAGTGTTATGACAAATGATGTGTTAAAGTGATCAGATAGAGAAGTGTTATGACAAATGAAGTGTTAAAGTGATCAGACAGAGAAGTGTTATGACAAATGAAGTGTTAAAGTGATCAGACAGACAAGTGTTATGACAAATGATGTGTTAAAGTGATCAGGCAGAGATGTGTTATGACAAATGATGTGTTAAAGTGATCAGATAGAGATGTGTTATGACAAATGATGTGTTAAAGTGATCAGACAGAGAAGTGTTATGACAAATGAAGTGTTAAAGTGATCAGATAGAGAAGTGTTATGACAAAGGAAGTGTTAAAGTGATCAGACAGAGAAGTGTTATGACAAATGAAGTGTTAAAGTGATCAGACAGAGAAGTGTTATGACAAATGAAGTGTTAAAGTGATCAGACAGAGAAGTGTTATGACAAATGAAGTGTTAAAGTGATCAGACAGAGAAGTGTTATGACAAATGATGTGTTAAAGTGATCAGACAGAGAAGTGTTATGACAAATGAAGTGTTAAAGTGATCAGACAGAGAAGTGTTATGACAAATGAAGTGTTAAAGTGATCAGACAGAGAAGTGTTATGACAAATGATGTGTTAAAGTGATCAGACAGAAGTGTTATGACAAATGATGTGTTAAAGTGATCAGATAGAGATGTGTTATGACAAATGAAGTGTTAAAGTGATCAGACAGAAGTGTTATGACAAATGCTATGTGCTACACAGTGATCGATCAGACAAGACAGATCTCCTGGTTACAGACAGGCTAGCAGTGCCTGACAGTTTGCTGCTGACCTTGGCTGTGGTGAAGTCAACCACTTTCTTTGTAGTTAAGTCACTCTTGTTTCCCACTAGCAATTTGTTCACATTCTCACTAGCATATCTGTCAATCTCCTGAAGCCATTGTTTCACATTATTGAAAGACTCCTGGCCGAAAAAGAAGATAAAAGTTCATGCGTTCATGCATCTACAAATAATTTCAGTAGCATGGTACAGGTTAATATTTCAAAAATTCAGTCACCGATAATCAGGTATGAATTTCGGAGCGCATTTACAAATTTAAAGCCACAATGACATCTGATGTGGCCAAAATACTTCAACTTTCAGAAATGGACACTGTTTAAGAGTCAGTTCTTATCGATGTTCGACTCAGGCAGAATGTCAATGTTTTTTCTCTTCTTGATCCGAGAATCCTTTTGTAACATTTTAAATTAAGAAGCTCCAGTCTTTTTCCTCAATGCTTGAGTGAGAGTCCAGGACTCACAATCGTAAGTTGCCACAGGAAATTTTTTTAAGATTTTTACTTTAACAAACTTACAAGTGCTTTGCCATAGGTTCTTCATGCTGTTTAATCTCTGCATTGCTAATTCAAGTCTTCTTCTGACTTCTTTTGAGCAGTCTCCACTGTTATTCACCAAAGAGCCCAAGTATTTGAAATACCTTACATTTTCTATTTCTTCATTTTCTATTGTGATACGTGGTTGGTGTGCTGTGTTTACTGAGGACATAATTATTTATTTTTTTTTCTTTGGCCCCTCTGACGAGCATGTCATTGAAGGCAACTCCATCAGGTGTTTCCTTTGAAGCCAAAATGCATGAGGAACCAACAGTTCCCACACAAATAAGCCAGATCTGTAAAACAGAGGTGCACACTAAACTCAAGTTATGGAATTGACCAAAGTCCTGAAGTGGACGGACAATGAGGACTTTCCACCAGAGTTTACAGCCAATGAAGGCGACAAAGAAGAAATGCACAGCATCAATGATTAATTTAGACTTGCAAAGGCACTTTCACAACACAAGGTTCAACTTCCTCAATATACAATACACCCCCCCCCCCCCATACTCAAGTACAGATATTCTACATTTATCTTCTTTTAAAAAGAACCAGAGCCTTTACTGGATGAGGTACGATCAGCAATATACAGCCTGAAGAAAGGAAAGTCACCAGATTGCAACGAAATACCAGCAGAACTAATTCAAGCAGGAGGAGAGGCCAGCGTCTGAATTTACCTTGCACAGTGCCCGAAGATCTGGAACAGTGGCATTTGGCCTAAAGCATGGGGAAAAAAACAGTCTATCTACCTCTCCTACAGAAAGGAAATCTGAAACTATGCTTAAACTACTGTACCATCACATTAATAAGTCATGCTAGCAAAATCCTCTTACAAATTATTATGAAGAGGATTGAAAAGAAAGTAAAATATGAGCTACATGAAGCACAAGCGGGTTTCAGACAGGGTAGAGAAACTAGGGATCACATCTTTAATATGAGAATACAACGTAGATCTTCATGCTTGTTTCATTGATTATAGCAAGGCATTAGATTGTGTCCAACATCAGAAACTGTGGACTATTATGAGAAGTATGGTGTTTCCAGCGCATTTGGTGCATTTAACTGAAAATCTTTATAAAGAACAACAAGCAGCCATCAGAGCAGCTTGTGAAACATCGGACTGGTTCGAGGTGCAAATAGGAGTGAGGAAGGGGTGCATTCTCTCCCCATACCTATTCAATATATACACAGAAAATATTATGAAAAAATGTCAAAAATGACCAGACTTGTGACAGTTATGATCCGCTCAAAATTTGTGGCAACCCTATTCCGGAACTTCACTACGCAGATGACACAGTCCTCCTTTCAAACAGCGTTAAGGAAATAGAAAATTTAATGTCTGTTCAAAAGCACAGTTAAGATCAAAATCTGTTCTTGAATTTAAAGAAAATGAAAATAATGTCCACAGATGAAACTAGCCGTCGCCCAAAAATAACAATAAATGACGAAGAAATTGAAAATGTCACAAACTTTGAATATCTAGGCTCTATAATAAAAAGCAATGGAGACTCTTTAACAGAAATTAAGAGGAGGATGGCTATAGCAATGCAAAGATCAAACAGCCTAAAAAGTCTATGGTTAAGCACCAGCAAGGAAATCAAAATTATAATTTTGAGAGCATACATCTTCTCTGCAGCAACATACGGATGTGAGTCGTGGACTATCTCCCATTCCTTAAGAAAGAGAATAGGAGCTTTTGAGCTGAAATGCTATAGAAATATTCTCAGAATATCTTGGACGAAAAAGAGGAGAAATACTGACATCTTAAATTATCTGAACATCAAGGAAGATTGGCTAATAAACAGCATCCTTTCTCAAAAGCTGAAGTATTTTGGTCATATCAAGTTCCACAACAGATTGGACAAAATTATAGCAGAAGGCATGGTACCAGGAAGGAGGGGCAGGGGCCGACCGATCGATGATGGGCACAGGATATAAGTGACTCCTTAAGTATGAAAGTGCATGAGGCGGAAGAGCTGGCGAGAGACCGAGTTTCTTTCAGGCAGACCGTGATGAGAGCGACTTTCTGCAAAGGACCTGCTACATGATGATCTTCTTTTACACATTCCATTTGCTTTTATCTGGGTACCTTCATATGAGGGTAAGTAAAAAAAAGTAAGTCCCAAATCGTTGTTTAAAACAAACAAATACACAGGGTAACAAGGTGAAAATCGTTTATTTTTACACATACACTGTCCCTTTATTTTTCAACACAATTTCCAACAACACTGATGCACTTGTCCCATTGTTTTACCAGTCCTCCCAAACCTGCTGCACAGAACTGTGTGGTCTGTTTTCTAAACCACATTTTCACTTCACATTCCCATTTTGCATCAGTCGTGAAATGTCTCCCGCCAAAAAACCATGTGAGCACCCTACTGCAGCTGCTATAGAGTCAGACGAATGCATCTGCTCCAATCTCAACAGGATGACCAGATCAGATGCCATCAACAATCGTAGAACGTTCTTGAGAAAAACTATTTACCCAGTTATGCATAGCTTTGTGGGATAAACATTTGTCAGCATAAAACAGAAAGCATTTCCTTATGAATGCCCTTTGCAGCCCCCCACCCCCCAAAAAAACGCACAACACGACATTTTTCTTTGAGGATACACTCTGTAAGTATAGTCACCATTTGTTTTTGTGTTGCGAATGTGCATGCAACAACATCTAATGAACGGAGACATACAGTTTAATATTGCTGTCACCTAATGACACCTTTAGAAACCATCAACATTTTCCTGCAATCCCATAACCGTTTGGAACTTACATATGGACTTCCTCTAGTACTTAAATATATCAATCTACTTTAGACTTGTTCCATTAACTTTGATGCTGCATTCTGTGGGACATTTCTTCTTGTAACTACCAATATGTCAGTTTTTCCACACTGTTTAAACTCAGACCTTGGTTTTTACTTCCTGTCACAAAGAATCAAAACATGCTGGGGAGACACATACCTGATCTGTGACATCATAGACAACTATAATGCCGTGAGCGCCTCTGTAATAACTGGATGTTATAGTTCTGAATCTTTCCTGGCCTGCAGTGTCCCACTGTAGAAGAAATGCTCTACTTAGTTAACTCATTCATCTCAGACCCAATTACTGCCTACTCCTCACATATGCCTTTTAAAATACTTTGTTTCCCAAGTAGCTGTTATAATAACCTGTGTCAACCCAAGTGTTACTTTAACCCTTTTGGTGACTTACTGTAGCTATTTTAACCTCTATGGAGCTAATAAACACTTTGAATATCAAGGCTCTATAATAAACAGTAATGGAGACTTTGACAAATAAAAAGGAGGATGGCCATAGCAAGGAAATCAAAATCAAAATTTTGATAGCATGCATCTTTCCTGTAGCAACATACAGATGTGAGTCAGAGACCATCTCTAAATCCTTATGAAAGAAAATATGGGCTTTTGAGCTAAAAAGCTACAGAAAGATTTTCAGAATACCAGGGACAAAGAGGAGAAGAAATACTGACTTTTTAATAGATCTGAATTTCAAGGAAGATTGGCTTATAAACAGCATCTTGTCTCTGAAATATTTTGGTCATATCAAGCGCAACCACGGATTTAAAAAAAAAATAGCAGAAGGCATTGTACCAGGAAGGAGGGGCAAGGGCCGACCAACACGAAGATGGGCACAGACTATACGTGACTCCTTGAATATGAATGAAAGTACACGAGATGGGAGTACTGGCACGAGATTGAGTTTCTTTCAGGCAGATCATGATGAGAGTGACGTTCTGCAAACGACCTGCTACATGATGATGATGGAGCCAAGCAACTATTACTGCAGGGGAAAATACTTAAAACTCTTGACGTCCTTAATAACAATACTGTCAACTATAAAGACAATGGCATGGTAATTGTAATTTATATCCCACTTTTAAAGTTTTCATTTGAAGCCTATTTGCATGATGACGGACTCATATTTTTAGACTAATCAGCACTCAGTGGATAAGCAAGCCACCTTTACTTCCCAGGATACTAATTGGTACAATTTTTTAGATTGGTTGACCTGGGAGCCAAGGTCTATTGTGCACACACACACACAAAAGTCTGCTTTGATGCAGACGAACTCAAGACCCTCGGGCTGCCAGGTGAGTGTCTAGCCCACTACACTGTCGCAGCAAGATGTCAGGCTGACCATTTGGTAACACAAAGGTTATAATTGATGAGATGGATAAAAGGATTAATTAAGGCAACATCTGTCTATAAGGTGCAAGCCCAAGTGAATTCTATAGTCTGTGAGATGCTAAAATTATACATCAAACAGGAAATGGTTAATGTAGGTTAAGTTAACTAGTAAAAACACTTACTATCTGCAGCTTGATTGTTTTGCCATCCAGTTCTATAGTTCGGATTTTCTGAAAGACAAAACACAACAGCTATGGAACAACAATTCAGCACTTACTATACTGAGTACCCAGAGTCAGCTTCTTAGTCGGTACTGCCTGTTCTCTGTTAACATCAAACATCAGGTGATGTATACCAAAACCTGAAGTCCTAATTGTGCCAACAGCTTCGGACAGGAATGCTTTCGAGAGGAGGCTAGCCTGATCCAATGATGAGGAAAGGCAGCCTGAAAATTTAGATTTATGGCAGGCAGACCAGGCTTTCAGCCTTGGTCTGACAGGTAAGCTCTGACAAGCAAACAGAGCATCGCTATTCCTTCTGATCTCATAACTTCGGCAGCATGCTCTGTTCCAAATGTACTGAAGTTACCTTTCCTCCGGAGTTAACAAAGCATGTCAAAAAAGGGATCATGCAGTATAGGCAAGACTTAGTTTCTACAATACTGCCCAGGTTTTGTGCTAAGGAGAGGAGAAGCATCATCCATGGATTTAATTGGTTATCCACATAGGCTGTGATTTCCAAGCCTCCCTTCAGCATAATGGAACACTATCATCTGGACAGACAGAAAGGTGCCAACAATACAATGCTTCTTCTCTAGCCCTGTTCTGGACACATGCTGAGAAAACCTGAGAACAACATAACTAAAATATCTTTGCACTGAAACCCCCAGAGGCATAGACATAAAGGTACCCCCCCCCCCCCCCTCCTCCAAAAAAAAATATTACATGGAAAAGAAGCTAGAGGGTGAAGTTAAAAAGAAAGGGAGGACATGTCAAACTGCATGCAACACTAAAGGACAGAATGACTTGGTGTGAGTTAGTTGAGGGCCTATGCTCCATTGAGGGTTGGAAAGTAGAAGAAGTCCTGTTCTGCCTTTCAGTGTCAGGTTTTAAAGAGGCAAGGGGCGTGTTGGTATTTATGGCCTCAGATATCCCTCTATCCATCCAGTGACATGGCTCTCTGTGGACCACTATCTGTGGCAGCCTTGACACATGCCTCAAACATTCAAGAGACTGGCCAATAAAACTGATTACTTAAAATATTGCCCATTTTAAAAAAAATGGCTATGACTTAGGTGTGAGCCAGCCAGGAAAGCAAGAGGACTTGACATGAATTAAGGATCCATGCTCCATTGGGGTAACAAAAAGCAAAAGTATCAGAATATTGTTCACATTTCCTTAAAGTTACACTAATATCAAAACCTGTCATGTTTACATGTGATACGATTTTGCAGCATTAGCGCAGTCGATAGAGACTCGCTTTCTAATCCAGCTGCAACTCACTGCAGCCACAGGCCGGTATTCGAAACCGGACAGTTCCCGGAGTTCACCCATCCTCTAGGTAATGGATACCAGAGTTAACACTTTGGGGTAAATTGAGGAACGTCGCTGTAGCTACATAGTTTCGTGCAGATGGCGACACAGGCGGACAGTTTCCTATCAGCTGTCCACACTGGTGTCAGAGCACTTATGGTTATAACCGTGTGCAATGACGCTGGTTCACATCTCCCGTCTTTACCTTTCACATTTATGATTTTGCATGATTAAGGCATTTACAAGCGTTAAAGTTCAAATTATACCAAAGAATAAATTGACATACTAATCATGCATATCCACAGAAAACAGTGCTACAGTATTGATCCAATTACACATTGGCAGTTACAAAAATGCTAACAGTGTCAGTCTTTTGACAACTTAGAACTGTCCCACAGCAAAAACTGTTGTGGAGATCTCAAGTGTCTGGCTTCACACATTCATAGCTTTAAGAGGGAAGGGGGCATCATTGCCTTTCCTTATCAGGTAATTCTCAGAAAATTTGTTGAAGCTTTAATAAATTAATATCGGTTTGGCAATGGAACTTTAACAATGAAAACATGTTTTATCACAGTATGACAGCTGTACTTACAAAATCCACACCAATTGTGCTGATATAGCTCTCTGTGTATGTGTCATCCTAGATAAGCAGAACAAAATAAATACAATCAGTGAAACCATTAACTCAACATACAAATTTAACTAAAATAAAATTAAAAATGTTTAATATAGAACTTGAAAGGACAATGGTAACCTTAAAGATGTTTCTGCTGTTGGAACATGAAGTGTGTCACACAATCTAGGCCAGTATTTTCCATTCAGGGGTCTGCAGACTACAGGGGTCAGTGAAACAAATTTATGAAGCACTTCAACCTGCAGTCCATGGTCACAGCACAGGCCATGCTGCGTTACATCCTCATGCTCACGCCCCCCGCTACTGCACCACCTTCAAAAGCAGTCAAGACAATAGTGACTGGGTCAGAAACGATAACTTTTCTTTTGCGTAGTAGACTTTTTTCAAAATCACTTTCAACTCCATGAGAAGCATAGGCCTTCTGCCAACTCCCATCAAGCTACAGGTAGACTTGCACATAAACTGTTGGTTCCCGCAGCTCCATTTTTCTACAAGATATGATAGACAGTCTCATGCCCCCCCCCCCTTTCCCTTATAAACACATGTGCGAGTAATGGATTTGGCAAGCATTTATAAGTTGGTCTGTATCTCTATTACAGTGTGTACATGATTTACAGTTTAGATTTTGAAAGTATTAGCTGTTTCTGTGAGACAGTGCCAAGCACCTTGAAAGAATTTTTTTTCTATTTTTGTTTATTCTCCTGTTTTGCTTTTTCTCTTGCTTCCTGCATGATACAAGATTTTCAAGGGTGTTTCTTCTTGTTTTGCATTTGCCCTTTAAAGGCAGCTGACACGCTGTGATCTGATCTACATCTAGGCAGCAACATCTGAGCTAAGCCTCTCAGCCTAAGACATTCAATTTCAGCAAACCTCTTATTAGTTGCTTTTTTTTTAACAACATGCTTGTTAGGATTGCAGCAGATTTAGTTCCTCTGCCACCACACCACCAACAGGTCCCTGGAACCAATGCAGGAAAATAAGAGTTTTTCCCCTTCTTCATCATGTTCACTGATTTTAGACTCCGGCGGACAGATCTGGTTGTTAATCAATTTCTGGACCTTACTCTTGTCCCAGAACCTGTTTTGTATGGTGTCCGCCTCAAGTGCTAGAAGTTCCGGGTTCAATCCCCGGTAAGAGCTGGGATTTTTTCACATGGACTTGGACGTCTAGTAATTGCCCATGGTCTCTGGGTAGTGAGATCCGATGCCCCTGTGCATTGTTGTGCACTTAAAGAAAATCCCCTGGCAATTGGAAATCGAAAAGAGTAGCCTAACGGCGCTGCCCGGGCAAAATTTGAAGTTGAGAATCTACATTAAGTATTTCAGGATCCTCGCCGGGGCTATAGAGCCTGTGCACTGTGCTAAGCTTCTTCGGACTCGACTTGAGTAAGAAGAAGAACGGAGCACTTATTGGTTACTACCAGTGTGCCATGATGTCGATCCGGCAAAGCACCAAACTCCAGTAACAGCCTCCAGTAATATCTCTGCTGGCAACTTGAAGGATGGAGTGTGAAATCGAACCCATAACTTTCAGAGTGCCAGGCAAATAGCTTCACCATCTGGCCTTAAAGTCTAGCCGAGCAATGTCCATGTCTCAAATGTTACTAATCAAGAAACAATGGCAAAGCACAGTGAAAATGTGAGTTCAAGTGTGTGTGCACAAAATAACTTACAGCAAACCGTAATAACAGGCAAGATTTGCCTACACCAGAGTCACCAATCAGCAGAAGTTTGAACAGATAATCACTGTGAATAGAGTTTGAAAAAAAAAATTATATATCACAGAATACTATCAACAATAAAATGTGAGAAAACTAAAACACACAAAGATTGTACACATACAGACATCTTCTTCTTCTCATTCACCTGCTGTAAACTCTAGCAGAAAGGTCTGGTTGTTTGTCTACTTCTGGAACTAGTTCCAGTACGTGAGTTTAGCGTACACATTCAGTTTACAAATCTGGCTTATTTTCATGTAGACTGTTGGTTCCTCACCTCCAACTTTGAAGGAAACTTCCCTAATTAGATTACTTTTACAACATGCTTGCTGGGCGGCAGTGGGTCTTCTATTCCCCCCCCCCCCCAACCCACCCCTCCAAGTAGGAGCTCTATAACCCAAACTGGGAAGAAAAATACAATGCCAGTGTCTATGTAAGTGTGAGGTGAGGAACCAATAGTCTGTATACAAATAAGCCAGATCTGTAAAATGGATGTGCATACAATGCCAGTGTCTATGTAAGTGTATTATTTATTGTCTTGTTGAGACATTAATATTACTTTAAAAAAAAAACATTTTAAGCAGTTTTCATTTGCATACATAACTTCTCTGAGCACAGCAACGGCACTGTCGCACCCTGTACACCTCATGTCCGTACGTCAAGCCTCTATTTCAGCACAGGCTGTTGCACATACAGGGTCGGTTCAGATACAACCCAATGATATGTCCAGATGTTACTTCCCAAGATGGTTGCACAATACTGGATTTCCACCATAACAGCACTAATTTAGGAACAGCAAAGGCAAGTCACAGTCTTTTGATCAGACAGCTCATGAAGGAAATGTTCTGTTTGTTTCCAGGATAGAAGTCTTGTTTACAGACTTCTCCACCTTCAGAGTCACATAATGCCATTTTGTGTTAAGAGTATTTTAAGAATTTTTCTCTAGCATTTCAGTTCAAAAGCTCTGATTTTTTTTTCCCTTAAAAAAAACAGTCATTTGCTCAGAGTAACAACAACAGAAAATATGCACAGCCTTTGTCAGCCTAAAGAACAGTGTGATCTAGACAGCACTCTAAGCCTGAAATAGTTCCCAAAGCATGAGAATCACCTACAGTTCCCAGATCCAGGCATCAAGAGTTCTGAATTTACAGCAAACTTAATACAATAGAAAGAAGTGTATCAAGTGATGTGTTCTACAAAGCATGTGACTGACAAGCTCAAAACCAAAATTATGATTTACTGGTTTAGACAAATCAAACTGACAAGTAATAACCTAACTTAGCTTTTAGATTGGGAAGAAGAGTGGGTCAGTAGCTGACAAAAGTAGTCATAGCTGAGAGGAGTGCATCAGTATGTGACAACAAGCATCAAAATTATTCACACTTCACGTGCATATATCTGCTACCTAAGCTTTACCAATCAGAAACCAATCTAGATTTCAAATTATATGTCTGTTGTTGAACCACATATACATTAGCACAAGATATACATCCAAAAGCATATGAACAAAATCATTTTTTTAAAGGAAGCCAGTTTGAAATTTTGTTTACAGAACATAAATACTGTGCCACAAACACTGCCACTGATGTGTGAAATAAAACCTCACAGATACTATACCAGGATACAGATTTTGTGACAAGCTCCCTTCTTCACATCACCTTTATTTTTATCAATCAAATCTCAACTACACTGCAGGGCAGGGTCAATACCTGCATAAAATCTGTTATGGGCTGAGTTTCGACTGCTGTGTTGGCAAACAAATACACCAATTGTCATCATTGGGATCCTTCAGGTCATGGGTTATGAACAAGTAGGTCATGACTGACATGTTCTTTTGTCATTATTTTATATGCAATCTGATATTCTATTTAATTCAAGAAGATATTCTATTTAATTCAAGAACACAAAGCAGAATACAGAAAGTGCTTGGCACAGACATTGTGTCTGGCATAACAGGAACTTTAAAATATATTATGCTAGGGATACTTTTTTAAAATGAGTTCCCTGAAGTCTAATTAAAGAAATCAGAAACAATTTTGTCCAGAGCAGTCAATAAAATAAAAAATCAGGTGTCATTTCTACAATGAAGATTGAGTAACGGATATTAGAGCTTCTTGCCTTGGTTATTATTATACTCTCTCTGACTGCTGTTTGAACATCTCTTGGTGTTACTTTCCCAAGTAAAATCACATTAACTATGTTTTCAATATTTCCATCTGAGAATGGTTTTAACTTGTATATTATAAGAGTTTATGTTATATTGACACAAAGTATTTTTAAAAATTAAGATAACCGATAACTACTAACAGTAAAATAATATAATCTGTAAGTATCAACTCAACTCAGTTTCCTGTTTCCACATTTATTATTATTACAACAATACTCAATAGATAGGAAGGACAGTGTGAGGTCTATTGTAGTACTTACTTACTATATTTAGTCTTTAATAAAGTTTATTTGAACAATTCTCTTGTAAAACACACACAAAATTTTTAAGTTTGAATTAATTTAATTAATTACACTAGCATATAGCAGCTTTTTAGAATAATAATAAGTCACCAAACCAATCACCAACATTACCCACAGGCAATTAGCTGTCCTAGGGGGTCAAACTAGAGATCAACTCTACAGGCACCCCAGATGGTCTGCAGTGTGACTGATCATATGATGACGGAAACTTGCGACGACTACCCCCTGTCAACTGATTTCATTTATAAATTATAATCAACAAACGTTTGGTTACAGTACTCTTACTGTATGTATTATACAACTGCTTACACATTTCTAATACTTACTAATCTGGGTTCATTGTGGACATATCTGATATAAAGTAAGTGGACTAAATATACGGGGAAATCACGGAAGACAGTTTTAGAAGTCGGGTCTGTTTACGCTGGCAGACATACAATCCTCTACGCCTGCAAGTTAATATCTCTCCTTCCGATAGAGCAATTATCCCTAGAGGGGTACCCCTATTGCTCATGACGTCATGTTAAAAACGTGGCATCATAAGGCTCAGAACTTCCGGACAGCGAAATTTATCACTTCAGTATGAATTACAGTAGTACTAGTATTCTATTCCCCGTGTGGGTTCCGGGGTACCCAATATGAACAAATGGGAGGGATTGTGGAATTAGACCCACTGCCCCTCTCATAACAAGCATGTCTTAAAAAGCCAAAAAAAAATGTTTTTGCTTATATATGTTGTGTTAGCCTCAAAGGCACAGATCAGGCGCTAGCTGTCAACCGCCATTGTAAGGGTGAACGCAAGAGAAAAAGAAATTATTATATTTGGGGATCGAGGGTGGGGGGGGGGTCGTATAGGCATGCATTAGAAATAAATTTAGGGTGTTAATAGGCACTTTTGTGTCGCAGCAGTCAATTACACTTGCTAGGCCAGTCGCGTGGCGGGGCATGAAAAAATCTTACCTCGTTGCCTGTCTCCTTCCAAGCGAACCATTTCCCATTAGCCTGAAACCTTACGGCTTCAGTTTTCTGTTAAATAGGCACTAGAACAGAAAATAGCTACATGTGAAATGTGCTATCTCCGCAGGGTTACTAACAACACAAGAAGAGACAAGGTTTTGGATATCAGCATTAGAGAGAAAATCGGAATAAGACCCTGTCTTGATTTTTAGTTTAGCCATCTAGTGAGAATGCAGCCAGACCAACTGCATATGACAGTTTTTACAGCAGAACATCTGGGAGGAAGGCGAGAGAAAGATCAAGAAAGACATGGTTAAATTGTGTAGCGAAACCTGAAAAAAAAAAAAAGATGATCAAATATCAGTGAGACGACAAAAGAAGTAGAAGAATTGGCACTCATAGAAAAAAAGGGAAAGAAGTAGGCTTCAGGGTGTATGAAAAACTCTACAAGCCATAGTGACCACACAGGCATTCTGTACTTCCGCCTTAATTAAAAGCATCCTTTGCTTAAAAAATATCCCACCCACACTGGACTACAGTTTACTTCGTTACCCTCGGGTGCCTCAGTTCAACTGTGTTAGGAATTTGTACCGGTCTGATTCTCATCCTTAAGGTGTAAATCATGATATGCCATTCTAAAAGGGAACAAAGTAAATTTTTTTTTTAAATTGGTGACAGAATCTGCAAGCATGACTAAACTCAGGGCCGTCTTAACATCACTATGAGCTTCTGTACAAACCAGTGTGCTATAGCCCCAACGACAACTACTCACAGAAAGTAAATGTAAATGGTTGATAGAATTAAACCTATATTTATTATAACGACACTTCAACGGGTGACCCGTTTGCTATGAAGCTGAAACTAGGATTACCAGATTACCAGATGATAAGACTTCGAATTTATTATTATAAGAAGAATTTGCGACATTTCTTTTCTTATTAAGTTCAGACAAGGGATCAATATCATGTCACAAGGGTAGTAATCCATACGTGCTCCATTCTACTTCTAACTCAAACCTGAGTACAAAGAATCCCAGCGCAGTGCACGAACTCTGTAGTACCGGCGAGGATCCTGAAATACTTTAGGTAGATTTATAACAGCAGCGCTGTTATGCTACTCTTTTCGATTTCCAACTGCCAGGGATTTATAACGTACCCCAAACGCGAAATCCCCGTGGGAAATCCACAGCTGACCTGACAGTCCATTATTTAAAGGGGTGGAAGTGTGCTGTTTTTTTTTTTTTTTTTTTAGTGTTCGTCTAGTGTCTTCTAATCCTAACCCTAACCCTAAACTTGGCTGTAGATAAATCGCGAGAAACTACAACCTGAACACCCTAGAATTTATTGGGAATGTCTCCCGTGATGTTGTCGTGACGTCAGGGGTAAGTTATAAATTAAGTACCGGGATTTGTTTACGCGCGCAGTAATACGCATGCGAGTCCCATCTTACTGCCTAGAGACCAGGGAAAATTACTAGAAGTCCACTTGGGAAAATCCCAACCTTCACCTGGGCCTTAATCTGTGACCTCCAGCACTCAAGGTGGACGCCTTGCCTCGAGACCACTCAGCTCCCCTATCTTTTCTTAGAACTGCTTTATCATTGGCTTGAAGGTAGTATATCATTTTCCATGCATATGAGGGATTGCCAGTGCAAACGATGCTGAACCATTGTGCGGCAAAGCACGTTTTTAAAAAATAATTTGTAGTCTTGAAAAAGAACTTCGGGTAATACAAACGCTAGTCTTCCCATTTACACAGTGTTACACACTAACTTACTTCTGATTTGGTCGACCTTCAGCCTTGCTCGCTTCTGATTGCTCGACCTCGAGCCACGCTCCTTGACAGAAGTTACGGGTGTTTTCCGCAATGCCGTTGATATCGCGTCTTGTATATTTCAGCACGCCAGCGCTTTCACCACTCCAAAAACATCGACAAAATGGGTCTAACACAAAACCCTTTTAGAGAGTGATGAAACCTATGTCACAGGCATTCTCCTTCTCTGAATAAAAACGTAAATGCAAGACAATCCAGAAAGCAAACAACAGAGCGGCACACCCGTAACTTGCAGGTAGGTAGTGCAGCCCAAAAAAACTTAGGAATGGAATGTGACCTGCTTAGTTTGAGGAGACTAACGTTTGTATACCCGAAATTCGTCTTGTACACTTGGTTGCCATCATGCATATGGACACGTGAGTGCAGTGTCAATTATCATGAAAACAGATTTTAAAATGTCCAAAATCCTTTTTTTTTTTTTTTTACAGTGTAAGAGTCAAGTCATGTAGTGCTTGCGTTACTGACATTCATTTAAAAGATCATCATAATTCTGGTCTTTGTGATACATATTAGCTAGCTGTTCCTGCTTTTTTTTTCCTTCAATTTATCCGAAGGAAAAAAAAGATTTCCAGTGTGTCAATAAGAATTGTGAGAAAGATTTTTTTTCGTGTTTCCCATTGTGTGTTTGGGGTGGGGGGGGGGGGGGGGGGGGCTGGCCTAATCATTCTGTTCAGTGATTTTGTGTACTGGCGAGATTTTGTTTGATTTATGTACTGTGCTAATGAAGACTCTGTCCCCGCAACGTTCACTTTCTGCTTGTGTATGTTATATTCTAAAGCTTGCTGGTCTACTTTTAGTTCGATTGTATTTCTTTTCCTGGTGTTTCTACACTATGTAACGTATCAGCTATGCGTTCATTATTTTATTCTAAAGAAAGCACTCTTATGCAATTTAAAAAAAAATTATGGCAATAAAAGTCTAAGGCGCTATTTTAGGACAGGTACAGAAATTGACTGACTGACTATCTACCCCACCAGGACATCACACAAGCGATAAACACCCGATGACACAAAGTGCCACCATGTGGATGAGGATCGCCGTGGAGAGGTCCCAGAAACCGCGTTCAGACAATTGGCCTGCCTATATTGCGGCCCCTGGCAAAAGCCAGGGTGGGGCTTCAAATAACAAAAAATTTCGTCCTAAAAAGGACGAAACTGGATTGGGGTACAGACATTTAAACATCTTAGCCCATGGATGACATCAGATGGAAGATGTATCACAGAGATAAAGAACAGAATAGGTCAGGCCAAAACTGCATTTTACAAAATTAAGAACATTTTATCGAATAAATCCATTTCATTGGAGGTTAGGAAAGGAATTATCGCATGCTATATAGAGCCAGTTTTAACATACGGCTGTAAAGCCTGGACAATTAATAAACAAGAGATGCGGTTTTACCGAAGAATCCTAAGAATTAATTGGACAGCTATGAAGAGCAACCCAGATGTTTTGAAAAAAAGTGAATGCTCGAAGATAACTTATCACAAACATCAGAAAGAGACAGTCATAATTTTTTTTATCATGTTATGAGAAAAGGGAAAATGGAACATATTGTGACCACTGGAAAGATGGCGGGAAAAGAGATAGAGGAAGACAGCGTTAAAAGATTTTTTACAACCTTTTGTCATGGCATGGAGGGGTGTCAACACACGAACTGATACAAGCAGTTGCAGATCGCAGATTGTGGAGAGGCATGATCGCCCACGCCAGGCGGCAAGGCACTTAATGAATGAATGGTAGAGGCAACGGTACGCAGAAATAGCACATTTTTAAGGCTGCTTGGTTTTGAACGCTACTGTTAAAGACTTTATGGCATGACTGTTCAACTGGCGGTCAGCAGCCCGAGTCCGGTCCGCAGAGGCATAACAAGCGGCATGCGGATCCTTGCCAGTTGTATTAATAATCTCGGGTCTCTGGCGTGTGATGATCCTTGTTTTCAACATGTTGGCCCCTGGGTAGGTTTAACTGAATATCCTTGCTTTGTGGTGACTACCTTCTATACATTTTACGTTGAGTACCGGCACCTTTTTTCCACCTAGAAAAAACCCTCCTCTTATATTCCTATTTTATCGCAGTTGGTTAATTCTTAAACTCATTCTGTCAGAATCTATAGTTTGCTTCTAGCTAACAGTGTTTTTCTTTAACATCAATAATATAAACTAGATGCTATTATTGTTTGTTTTAGTATCAAGAAGCCATGAGTTGTTAACCCTTAGGCTCGGTATTATGGATATCGCAACCTTTCGGCCTTGATTCCATTGTAAATACCGTAAATCTGGGAGAAAATGTGGTTTTCTTGAAAACATCCGTGATTGAACCTAGACCACATGGAATTCGTCACCCTGTCTCCGCGCAATCCGGTTTAGCCAACTACGCTAGAGAGCCGGGCTAGTATGCTATTTTAAAAAGTTAAAATAATTACTCGTTAGTTCGATCGATCGATCGGCTTGTCTCCTCTGGACTGTTACCTAAAAGTTTACCATACCATCCTAAGATTTAAAAATCTCAGTCTGTTCGGCAGACCAACAAGAAAGATCCCAGACACCCCGTTCAATCTCTAACACATTATAATTAGGGTCCCCTTAACGGCTCCACCAGCTAGGTGTAAGCTGCAGTAACTCGACCCGTAGGGCCATGCTCGACCCTTGGTCGTTGATTAGTTTTAATTCCAATTCCGCCCGGCTCTCTAGCGGAATTGGCTAAACTGGATTTCGCGGAGACCGGGTGACGTACTCCTTGTGGTCCGGGTTCAATCCCGGGGGTAGGCAGGAAAGCCACATTTTCTCCCAGATTGACGGTATTTACAATGGAATCAAGGCCGAAAGGTTGCGATATCCATAATACCAAGCCTAAGGGTTAACAACTCATGGCTTCTGGATACAAAAACAAACAAACAATTCCAATTCCCTTTAAAGAAAAAAGAAAAAAAATCACAAACTGAACCACGTTTAACCTTCTCTGGCTATACTATATTTGTGGTCTTTAAAAGTTGATTAGTGTCACGTGACAACTATTTATAGCACAAAACAATAAGGGCTAAAGTGGCAACAGTTGCTACCTGACCCTGAATCATCGCGGATGCCACAAATGTCTCTATATTAATTATTGTTCTATGGTCATCTGACGTTTTTTGTTTTGTTTAAATCTTACGCCAAATAATTCTTAAGGACGCGAAAGCAGAAAATTGAACAATCAACCAGTATTCACCTAGCCTTTTGTTTGTACACAACTCTAGACTTAAAACTATAGAAGTTAGAAGTAGTAGTAGTAGAACTCTACTTTAACTACTTAGAATTTCTACAGTGTAGCCTACACTACTAGTACTAGTACTACGACTGATTAATAATTATTAACTTACAGTTTTAACGACAAATCTGGGTCATAATTCAGTATTACCTGCGATGTATAATTTATCTTATTTCGATGTTGGATATTTATGTTTGTCAATATTCACTTTTGGTTATTTTTTTTATTAATTTACATCATATATATATTGTTACTTTGTAGAAGTACAGCTTGTTAAGTATATTTTAAGTGCACTTAAAAAAAAAGTAATTGTGATATTGTGATATAATTGTGTAATAATAGAATATAATTAATATATATATTATATAATATATTTTACTAATATATCTGTGGGAATGTGCATTGTTTTATTCTGTTTTTCACTTAGCTTTAAATGAACTTATTCATAAACTATAAACATTGTTACTGAATTCTGAACATCAACTTCACATTTTATAATTAAATTACAGAATGGAATATTTGTGAATAAACCGGTTCTTTGGATTGCAGTTAGTGTGAAGCCAATACTCTGTTAAAACAAAAAACAACACAAATCACACAAAATGGGGCTACATAACTTGTTCTTATTCGCCCAGTGTTGTTTCTACCTGCTTTTGTTTATTATGTCATTCTTTGCATGCATCCCTGCCGGGGTGAATGTCAGCAATTTCAATGGACACTGCTTACTTTACGCCAGAGGAGAATGGACAAAAGAAGCCACTACCAGTAACTTAGATCACATTGACTGGGGACCAGACAGTGCCTGCAATTTTACAGTATTTATCGGCGTGGTATCCCTAATAATAGCCTTGTTTTATTTAGTATGGATATCAGTGATGCTGGCAAGAAGCATAGAATGGTGAGTAGTAGTAGTAGTAGTAGTAATAGTAGTAGTATTCTTCTTTTTCTTCTTCTTCTTCTTCTTCTTCTTCTTCGCATTCACCAGCTGTAAACTCTGGTAGAAAGTTCTGGTTGTTAATCCACTTCTGGACTGCAGTCCTGTTCCAGAACCTGAGTGTTGCCTGTGCATCCATTTTACAGATCTGACTCATTTGTATGCAGACTGTTGGCAGTCCTCTCATGCAGATGTACTCTGACTTCGAAGGAAGCTTGTAATTAGTTGACTCTCATGACAAGCTTTTGGGTAGGCAGTGGGTCTATTCTTGTTTTCCCTATAACAGGGCCCCGAAACCCCACACGGGAAAGTAGTAGTATTAATAGTAGTAGTAGTAGTAGTAGTTTAAACAACAATATCCTTTTCAAACTATGCTGATTTAAATTGACGCATTTTCAATTTCAGTGATGGGTGTTTATGTCTGTTATTTATATTTGGTTATTCATATTGCATAGCTTATGTAATAATTGTAGAAGATTGTAGGAATATGGATTGTCAAGTTCAATATATTTTTTTTCCTTTCGTATCATAATCCTTTATATTCCTTCCCCCCCCCCCCCCTTTCCCCATTACATACTTCTTGGTTTGATGTTGAACTTAGTTTTTTATTGGCTCTGTTGTCTTATCCAATTAGTTTTCTGGTCACAGTTTGTGCTGAATTTAGTATTTCGTTGATAAAGACTTTGGTCAAAATGTTTGGTTGTATTTTTGTGCATCTTGTCCATTCCCTGTGTTGAGCTTTCTAGTCACATTGTGTGTTGTGTTTAGCATTTCAGGATATTTAGAGTGTAATTTCTAACAGTTATAGCATTACATGTCATTATATTGTGTAGTCTGATCTTGGGGATTTGGGGATACTTAAATGATCCGGGATACAAATATTCCAGATCACTCTAGGTCCCCGAAAGGTGATTGGTAGTCTTCCTTGTGCCTGTATACATTTGTGGTTGAGAAAGCCTAGATACTGTTTCTTGACATTAAGGTAGTCAAGTAAAGGACTTTAGCCTAGATACTGTTTCTTGACATCACGGTAGTCAGGTAAAGGACTTTAGTCTAGATACTGTTTCTTGACATCACGGTAGTCAGGTAAAGGACTTTAGTCTAGATACTGTTTCTTGACATCAAGGTAGTCAAGTAAAGGACTTTAGCCCAGATACTGTTTCTTGACATCAAAGTAGTCAAGTAAATGACTAAAGGACTCTTTATATGCTCAGGGGGATATGATTAACATTTCCTGCTACATCTCAGGACATGAACTGATACCCATTTTAGGCTGGGTGGCCCAGAGAGCCAGCATACATTTTGGAGAAAAAAAATCAAAGTTGGTTTGGATTCGAACCCAAGATCTTTAGGTCAGCAGTTTGGCATCTAGCCACTACACTACGTGACTCCTGTCTGGGGTACTACTCACGATTCTGCCTGCATGGTAAGGGTTCCTTCCCCTCCCTTTCATGCAGCGGCAGGTTGCACGGCCTGTCCTATGTTGTGAGGGTGTTATAAGATGGCTTCGTTCGGCATTCGCTCAACGTATGTAATGTTTGTGGGAGGTTGTATTGTCATGAGCCTCTTTGAGGCGCCCTATACATCTGTGTACAAGAGGTACTGCAGGGGAAAGCGCAGAAGGCCCAACTGTTCGCGAGTATCAAAACTGGGAAAGAAGCTACTGACAAGGAACGTAGAAATACAAAAACATTATAGTTTTAATACTCACAAACCATCTTGCAAGTTGCACAAAGTGGAAATAATCATGCAAGTGAGCGGTGAAAGAGACAACGGTTAAAGCAATGGAAATAAGTAGTACATGACACCCCTACAACATAGGACAAGCCGTGCAGCCCGCTGTGACATGAATGGAAGGGAAAGGAACAGAATTTTGCGCTAGAGTTTACAGCCCGGGAATGATAAAAAAGAAAAAGACAGAAGAAAAAAAATAAGATACTGGTATAGTCCGATTTAACATGTTTGACTTATGGGTGATTGCTTTTTCATCTGATTAATTGTCTTCTCTTTCAGTTCGTGGCTGGAAGCATTTGTGAACTCTGTGGTCAATTCTGTCATGTGTATCTGCTTTTTTTCAACTGCCTTAACTGTGAGTGTGGGCTTTAGGCAGTGGTGTAAATTTGTTACAGACCCCAGATCGGGCATTGAGAGGTAAGTCATCAACATTATCATATATCTGACCCTTTGCAAAACATCGTTCTTATCACCCCCCCCCCCCCCCTTTTCCACCCCCCATTCTCCAGGGACAAACTCAGTCTCTCACCAGATTTCCCACCTTATGCACTCTCCTACCCAAGATGTCATATATATCCTGTTCCCATATTGCTGCTGGTCATCCCTTGCCCCTCTTTCCAGGCACCCTGCTTTCTTGCTATTCTTTCCAATCCGTAGTGCTGCTTGGTAAGGCAAACATTTCAGTTTTCAAGATAAGTTGCTAATAAGTAGCCAATCTTCCTTGAGTTTAAGATCTTTTAGGATGTCTGTACTTTGTGTGTCTCTTTTGCGCATGCTATCTGAGAATCTTTCTGTAGCATTTCAGCTCAGAACCCCTTATTTTCTTGCTTAATGACCATGAGGTAGGCCACGACTCACATCCATATGTTGCTACAGGGAAAATGCCTGCCCTAAAGATTTTGTCCATGATTTCCTTGCTGGTGCATAGGTGTGTGTTTCACAAATTTATTGTTTTAGTTACAAGTCTCTTGAAGTAATCTAAAACAGTAACACATAATACTCAGCCTGTCATAGATGGAGGTGGGGGGAGGGCTCTGCCAATAAAAGAATTTTGATGTAGTGCGGAGAAAGCCAAAAGGAGTTAAGAAGACACACCTATTTTCACTTAGCAAAATCTACATAACTAGCACCAGGAATGTTGGAACTTAATATAAAGTGGGAAGGGTAGCAGAGGTGTTAAAAGAAATGAAACAGATTAGGATTAGCAATTTAGGATTATACCAAATTTGATACACACCCTCAGACACACGTGTGCACATGCACTCACATATAAACTCGCACACACACACAAGAAGTGGCCCTAATGTTATAAAAAAGCCAGACAAGGCACTAATAGAAACGGAAGCAGTGTGAGCCTCAGAATAATAAGACCATCATTTAGAACAAACAAATAGAAAGTGAACATGTCTGTTGTAAACCTGATAACAATGTAACTGGAATGTCTTTGCACTGGAACCCACAGGATCAGATAAATAAAGACAGACCAGAAAACACACACAGAAGGGAACTAAAGAGTTCAGTTAAAAATTGGGGAGGATATTGATTTAACTGCATGCGGCAGCAAAGTATAGGACAATGTGGGGTGAGTTGGTTGAAGGCCAGTGCTCCTTTGGGAATAAAGGGCAGGAAAAGAAGAAGAAGATAGCTGCCATATAGAAGCATGATTACCCTTGCCGGTTCATAAGACTCAGATTATGAGGATGAAGAAGATTATACCTGTATGTTCGTGTAATCATAAGTCATTATTTCACCTAGGTGTGAGCAAGGACAGTACATCCCATTTGGGTTATCTGTGAGTGTTGACACAAGCAATTATTTTATTCAGTGGCAGATTACACAGGTAAGGTAAAAGTTAGGAGTCATTGAGTAAAAATGGTGGAAGCAAGTAAAATTCCCATTATATGTAGACAACAAACCAAATGGTTTGGCCATGTAACAAGATTGGCATCAGACACAGCACCAAAGACAGGAATGTTTTACAGATACAGTGGTAACAGATTCAGAGGTCGACCATGCAGACCATGGACTGCAGAAATATCAGAGACACTGAAAAGTACTTTATATGAAGTGGACAGTAGGGCCTGTTCCAGAGATCTCTTCCTGCCCTGATGCAGCGAGGCATTCCAGGTGTAGAGAAAAGAAGAAGGAGATAATTAGCAAACTGATGGTTAAGTGCCCAGATTTTTTTAGGAGCAGTCAGCATGCTGATGTTTAAATGCCCATATTTTTTGTTTGGATGAATCAGCAAACTGAGGGTTAAGTGCCAGTATTTTTGTTGACCAATCAGCATACCAATGGTGAAGACTCCATATCTTTATAGACTTATCAGTGAAGTGATTAAAAGTATTTGACCGAAAATGATGGAAATCACCAGATTTCTTCTTCTTATCAGCATTCACAAGCTGTAAACTCTGGCAGAAAGTATTGGTTGTTCGCCCACTCCTGGACTTTGGTCTTGTTTCAGAACTTGAGTGTTGCATTCACATCTCTTTTACAGATCTGGCTTATTTTTTAAGCACTGTTGGTTCCTCAACTTTCAGGCAGATGCACTGCAGCTTCGAAGGAAAACCAGAAATATTTCTGAACACATTGGTGAAAATAATTTAAACTAATTGTTCACCAGGGGGCTTCTGTAGTATGTTCTTTACTTTAGTAAATGTTGCCTTCGCTGTCTTGTGTCAATATTTGTGTCTCTGGTTAACTTCTTTTTTTTTTCTTTTTTTAAACATGTAAATAAGGATAAATTTTCTCATTTTTGCAGGAGAAAATTAGGACAGATTACTGATCATAAATTATGTCATAGTGTTGATCATAGATGATGTGCAAAAGATTTAGTGAACGAGAGTCAGGACAGACATAACGAACTGTCAGAAAAGCGTGGAGTTGGTAGTTGATGTTGTCTTGTGAAATATAAGGATGCATGAACAAAAACTCATGAATCTGCACTGAATAGAATAGGTATTTAGATAGAGAGCAAGTGAGAAAGCTAAGTTCTGTCTGATGACACTGAGAGGGTGAATGATGAATGTTCGAAAGTGAATCTGTGAACATCTTTACCAGAGACTGACAAAGGTGGAGAAACCTGGCCATGTTTCACCATCTACAAAATGGCTGATTGAAATTGTCTGAAAGTGAGCGATTGCAAATCTTTAGAGCTACGTTTGTTGAATAACTGAATGCAGTAGTTGACTGAGATGGTATTTCTGAATCAAGCTGGTTGAAAAAAAAAAATTGGCTCACAGATCAGCCTAGCCTTAAATGAATACCAGGTAAAGTCCTGGGAAGTAAAGGTGGCCAGCATAACGAATGTTGATTTTTCTAAAACTATAGGTCTAGCACTGTGTACCCAGTACCCCTAAAGTCTTTTACTTTTTAAATAAGTGGGAACCATTTCTGTGTTTACAAAGAATTCTGTAAATGTCAAATGGAAACTAACGTGCATGTCATGAGAGTCAGATAAAGAGGGTTGGTATGAGACTGTCTCATACTGTAGAAAACTTCAGCTGCAAAATGTAATTAGTCATGAACAGGTCTTTAAAAGGCTTACTTTGAGTTGTTGTGAGATGAATGGCAGAAGAAGGCACATCTAAATGTCTTGGGCAAAGATTTACTTTCTGAAATAATCCTCATGTAGCAGGTCCTTTACAGAGCTTTGATCTCGTCACAACCCACCTGAAAGAAACTCGACACCTTGCCAGCTCTTCCACCTCATGCACTCTCTTGCCCAATGTGTTCTGTGCCCATCTTCTTGCTGGTCAGCATCTGCCTTTCTTACCCAGTACCATGCCCTGTGCTACTGTTTCTGATCTGCCAAGGTGCTTGATATTGCCAAGTATTTAAGTTTCTGAGACAAAATGCTGTTTACAAGCCATTTTTTCCTTGATGTTCAGATCTTTAAGAATGCCAGTATTTCTTTTCTTCTTGGTCAGTGGAATTCAGAGAATCTTTCTTTACAATTTTAGTTTAAAAGCCCATATTTTCTGAAACACACAAATCTCAATAAAATCCAATAGATATTGTAATTTGTTATACATGTATTTGCAATTTTACAGTCTTTTGCTTGTTTGTTGTCTCTAGTTTGGAGTATGGGCTGGCTGGATACTTTGGCTTGTCTTAGCCATTATGTCTCTGATCAGAGTGTACAACTACCACAGACAAGAGGCCTTTATGATCAGTGTCAACAGAGAGAGACAGCGTCTGCTGGCAAAAGTTGGACACCCCGCTGACCCAGTTTGAGCCAGACATACATGTTTTGATTATTATGAAAGCATAGCTATCGTTTCTTAGCAAATATTTATATAATGAAGTTTTAAACAGTTTTATTATGTAATTCTATATATTTTAAACAGTGAACCAAAGATGTGATTTGTACACATGTTATTATGTGTGTCATAACTAAAACTAGGATTTCGTCAAAATTTACACAAGCCCATGAACAGTGACATCAGCCCACAAACTGATGGACATATTAGCCCTTTAATAGTTACATAAGCCTGTCAGCAGTTAAAAAATACAGTTATAATAGCTGTTACATCAATCCATAAACATATAAGCCCATCAGCAGTTACATCAACCCATAAACACATGAGCCCATCAGCAGTTACATCAACCCACCAACACCATCAACCAACCTCTTAACACTTATATCAACCCATTGACAACTTCACCAGCCCATTAACAGTGACATCAGCACTTACCCCAGCCCACATACAGTTACATCAGCCAGTATACACTCGCATCAGTCCATAAGTACTTAATCAGTCAAGTCTACACTTAATCAGTCAGTCTACACTTACATAAGTCAGTCTATATTTGCATCAGTCAGTCTTCAGTTACATCAGTCAGTCTACACTTACATCAGCCAGTCTACACTTATATCAGTCAATCTGCACTTACATCAGTCCTTAAGCATTTACATCAGCCCATCAACAATTACATCAGCTCATCATCGGTTACATCAGCTCATCATTGGTTACATCAATAATTTTATCAGACTATGAACACTTACATTACTTCATCAGCATTTACATTAGTCCACCATCACTTACATCCATACATCAACACTTACACCAGCCCATCAACATTTGGACCAGCTCATCCATACTTACATCAGCCCATCAGCTGTTACACCAGCCAATTAACCCATCAGAAGTTACATGAATAGTTACATCAGTCCATCAACAGTTACTTTACCCCCATCAGCATTTACATTTGTCCATCAACAGTTGCAACACCTTTCAACAGTTACATTGCTTATCACCAGTTATATCAACAGTTAGTTAATCAACGGTTAATCAGTCAACAGTTACATCAACACTTAACACCAGCCATCTCAGTACAGCTCTTTTAATTTGTTAATAACACAGTAATAATTTTAGTATAGTTTTAAAAATTAATTTTCTCCCTATAAAAATGTTTTTCATTTTTATTACTTTAGAGTGGGATTTCATTTTTACCATTTTTTTAAAAATTATATTTGATATACCAGTGAGATTATATTTTTCATAGCAAAAGTGCAATTCTCACATACCTGAGATTGTATTTGGGATATTTAAAAAAAAATCAAGCATAAAGGATTCTGTTTTATTCACACACACAAGTAGAATTTTATTTCACTCTTTCCTCGTTTGGGTTGCGTGGCCCCATTTTGAGGGGAAAAGAATAGATTCTTGCATGTCATAAAAGGCAACTAATTAGATGTTACTTTTCACACCTAGACATGGAAGTAGGGCCCTTTTTTTTCTGATGGTAAACAACATTATGCAGTACCAGCACCTTTTTTTGCTGTGGGGGGGGGGGGGGGGGGGGAAATGAGATACATGGCCGCAGAAGTATGACCAGAAGAGATACAATCAGGAATGAGGTCATAAGAGAAAAGGCCAAGCACAGACCCAATTCTGAATTACATACACAGACAGCAAATCAAATGGTTTGACCACTCAGAGAGAATGTCTTGTGATGCTTTACCGTACAAGGCATAGACTGAAAGATGAAAGGACTTTAAGCACAAGGTAGAACAAGAATAAGATGGAAAGATAACATCAGAGAAGCTCTACAACAACATGATGTGTTTATGGTTGAAGAGCAAAAAGCAGAACCTTATATCTCCCTCGGCACCAAAAATGGTAAAAGATGAAGAGGAAGAAAGAACGACTGTGTGATTTGTAATCTGCCCACAGCAACACAACCTATTTTCTACCCTTTTATAATTTTAAGCATCTGATATACTAGAGATCAGGGAAGGGGGAATGTGATAAATCTTCATTCCTACAAAACAATTGTCTGCATTGAACAGTTTATTGACCAGTCAGTATTTGGTGAGTGGTATGGTTTATATCCTTCTGGCTGTCTTTACTTCTTAGGATATTTCCTTATGTTTTTTAAAAAAAAGATAAGATCAGTCTAGGATATTAGGTCAGTTTAAAGAATAAATCTTCAAGGAGATTTAAATCAGTTACCTCAGTCAGATGCCAGAACTTCATTAGCAGAAAACTTAACCTCAATAAGAACTGTCACCCTGTATAAAGGAGCCACCATGGCAACTAAATACCTACATAGCAACTAGATACCTACCTAAAGAAAGTCATAGGTTTAAATCCACTTTAAAAAAAAGACCTTGGCTCCAAGGTCGACCCCACCTTAAATGGGTACCAGGTCAGTTTGGATTGTTGACCACATCAAACACTGACCAACTGATCTACAAAATCTAGGTTTAGCACTTTATGCACAGTATACCTCTTCGCAGAACTGTTAGCCATCTGCCAAGAGTGCTGCACAGAGCACAAACTCAGTAGCTCCTACGATGATCCCCAGAGATATTAGTAAAATTGCACTGGTGAACTGAAGAGTGCAACCGTAGAGCGAACCCACAAACCCATGACCTTCAGAGAGCAAGGCAAATGGCTTGATCACTTCACCATGGAGACCGACCAGTTTAAATGTTTTTGTCCCGGCTCTCTAGAGTAGTTGGCTAAACCGGATTGCGCGGAGACTGGGTGACGAACTCCTTGTGGTCCGGGTTCAATCCCAAGGGTAGGCAGGAAAGCCACATTTTCTCACAGATTTACGGTATTTACAATGGAATCAAGGCCGAAAGGTTGCGAAATCCATAATACCGAGCCAAAGGGTTAACAACTCATGGCTTCTGGATACTAAAACAAACAAATTTTTTTTGTAGTTGAACAGGGTTTTGGGATTTTGCTGCTGTTGGATTGGCATCTCTATAATGCTGTGTAAGTGACTGAATATCACTTTTAAGCTGTAGTCCTGTTGGAGAAAGTAAGTAAAGGCCCCTTTTCACGCCTTTAGGTGCATCAGGCATATGGGAAGAGCATCCATATTTTAACAGACCAATCGGCACTAGGTGGGTAATGTGGTCAGCATTACGCCAGCCGGCTTTACTTCCCCAGGACATACATCCTGGTACCCATTTTAGGCTGGCTTGACCTGCGATACCTCATACCATGATAAAAATTCATGCAGCCAGCAGTAGGTTTTGATCGCGGTACGTTGGAATTACGAGTCGGGCTCACA
Source organism: Candidula unifasciata (assembly GCA_905116865.2). Classification (NCBI taxonomy): domain Eukaryota; kingdom Metazoa; phylum Mollusca; class Gastropoda; order Stylommatophora; family Geomitridae; genus Candidula; species Candidula unifasciata. Next base: position 278,660 of record CAJHNH020001028.1, read on the forward strand.
ACTGTTGGAGAAATGGTTTTTCAAATCTACTCTTGATTACTGATCCCCTGGTTTTATGTGCAGTGCATAAAAGTCAGTCTTAACATTAATTGTTTGAATACTCAAGACAGATCTAAATTGTATTTGTTTGTTCAGTCTGTCTTTATCTTACATTAATATGTTTTTATTCTAATGTGCAATGTTCTACTATGTGCATAAAAAGTATAATTCATTTTTTTACAGTATTTCTAACAAAATAATCTGATCTGTCTTTCTCACTCCCTCTCTCACCTGGTTCCTACATTCTCCCCTTCTTGTATGCATGCTTATATTCATAAATTGTTTTCAATAATCAGGTCATCTCCCCTGTTTGACTTGTTTTAACCTGAGTGTAACTCATCTGGGGCATTCCCCAGTATGTCAGTTGTATATGACTAAACACAGATTTTCTTTGGGTCACTAGGTGTCAATCATTCAGGCTGCAATCCTGGAAGGGAGAAATTTTAAAATAGAAAGTTTTCTGATTTTTCCCCCTTTTTTTTTCTTTTGGAGTAACTAAAGTTAGTATTAAACTTTTCTGGTGGGTCTAAAGTTGGATTATTTTAGAGGCTGTTCTAGTAAGTCTGGTGTTGGATTATTCTCGTTTGTATGGTGTTAAATTGTGGAATGTTCCAGTAAGTATAAATGTTGGATTGTCAAAGTCTGTCTGATGTTGGACTTCTCTAGCAAGTCTAATTTTGGATTGTTCCAGTCAGTCTAATGTTAGACTGTTCCAGTAAATCTAGTGTTGGATTGTTCTAGTCTGTCTAGTGTTGGATTATTCCAGTCAGTCTAATGTTAGACTGCTCCAGTATGTCCAGAGTTGGATTGTTCTAGTCTTCAAGTGTTGGATTGTTTTAGTCTGCTAGTGTTGGATTGTTCTAGCAAGCCTAATGTTGGATTGTTTCAGTCAGTCTAATGTTAGACTGTTCTAGTAAGTCGATAGATTTGGGCTGTTCCAGTAAGTCTAGTGTTGTATTAAATGGGTCCATTTCCAGTGGTCTCGACATTTTCCTGCCATTGGATCAAGATGGACACAGGTGAGAGAGTGAGGTAGAAGAATTGCATAATTCTTCCTCACTAAAATCCAAGTCCTTGTGCAAGTCACTTTCAGTCAGTTATCTTCAACTGCTTTGGGCTGGTCACCTAGCCCCCATGCCAGACTATCACTTCCCAAAGAGAGAGTTTTATGGCGAGCTCCAGCAAGGAAGAGGTCCCTAGGAGGATAGAAACAAGCGCTATAATGACACTCAAAACTGCTCTCAATTCTTTTGGCATCAAAGCAGCAACATGGGAGGCTGCTGCACAAGACCGTTCTGGATGGCGTACATCACTCAGGCATGATGCATCAGCCTGCCAGGCAGCGGAGGTTGCACAGGCAGAGAAACAGAGGTAGACTAGACAGAACCGTATCGTAAATCCCACGCTAACTGCAGCTTCCACCTGTTGTCCGCACCGCTTAAGAACTTTCCGTGCTAATATTGGACTAATCAGCCACCTTCAAACTCATAATCATTGATCATTGTTACTTTGGATGAAAAGTGATCTTCATCACTTATGATAGATGAACAACACAGTGGTGTATTCCAGCGGGTCTAGTATTGGAATATTCCCATAAGTCTAGTGTTTAACTATTCCATTTAGTCTAGTGTTGGACTGTTCCTTCCTGTAAGTCTAGTGTTGGGCTGTTCCAGTAAGTCTAGAGTCTGACTGTCCCATTATGTATCTGACTCTTCCAGTAAATCTATAGTTAAACTGGCCCCTTAAGTCTAATGATAGATTGTTCCTGTATGTCTGATATTGGACTGTTCATGAAGTTTAATAAGTACAACATTGATTAAACTAATGTTTCTTAACACCTGACCACACAATTACAGTTTGCACGACATTTGCTAAGAGTCTTTGCATGTATCCACACATCTGCTGATTTTCATACACTCTGATATTTAAGGCATGATCTTTGAATATATATATTTTATTCCAAAGATGTGTCCAAAGTAAGTAATCTCCATTGTTTTAATTCTCTTTTATCAATGATTTTTAAATGTTCATTTTTAATGTGCACAGATGCACATGGAGGTTACGAATGTTTAAATAAACAGATCTTAAATATGTCTACATTTCTTTTCAAAGTTTCTCTGCTTTTGAAAGAATTTTATCTTCTTAGCGTTCACAGCTGCAGATTCAAGCAGAAAGTTCTGGTTATGCCAGATCTGTGTAATACATGTCTACACTCAAAACTGAAATTCTGGTTAAGGTCGACTTTAATCAGAAGTTGAATTTTGAGTACACATCCATATTACACATCTTGCTTATTTGTAGGCAAACTGTTGGTTGCTCACCTCTCAGGTAGCTGCACTCTGACCTTCAAAGGAAGCATTACAAATCAGTAGATTCCTCAACTTCTGGGCTTGAGTCTTGTTTCAGAACTTGAGTTTTGCTTGCACATCCGCTTTACAGATCTAGCTTTTTTGAAGGCAGACTGTTGGTTCCGTGCTTCTCAGGCAGATGCACTCCATTTTTTACAGCAAAAAAAACCTAATTAGTAGTCTTTTACAACATGCTTTTCTGTAAGACAGTGGGTCTCACCCCCCACCCCACCCCCAAAATGGGCCCCTGACCCACACTGGGATTGTGAAAGAATGACTCTCTGTGTGGAGGAGCATTTGGGGTGGGGGGGGGGGGGTAGGAAGAGACCCTCTGCTCCCTAACATACGTGTCCTAAGAGACGACTGGTTAAGGTTTGCTTACATTGGATGTGTTGAGCTGAAAGGAGCAGATGTTGCAGCCTAGCTGTAAAACCATAACACATGATGCCAACCACCCTTTTAAGGGCAAACCAGACGTAGAAAAAGAAACAAGTACTTTCAGCACATAAATAACTAAACTGTTTTGTCTCATTGTGACGGTGGAGGCCAGTATTTTATACAATGGAACAGTCATATATATTATATAAATAATAAATAATTTGCTATTGATTGTGAGTGTTTTCTGGTCTTTCCATGTGGATTTAGTTTGGTGTTTTTGTCTCTTCTTGTGCATTCAGTTAGTTTTTTTTGTTTTCTGTTGGTTTTATCGATATTGAATTCTTATCTTTCCATGTTGGTATTGTCAGTGTTAAATTGCGAAGTTCTTATCATTCTGTGATGGGTTAGTCACTGTAAGTTTAAAGATCCTATCTATCCTTGTGGATTTGAATTTTTTTAAAATCTTTCCCTGTCCTGTTGGTTTTGTCAGTGTTGAGTTCTTATCTTTCCATGTTTGTTTAATCAGTGTTGAGTTCTTATCTTTCCATGTTGTGTTTAATCAGTGTTGAGTTCTTATCTTTCCATGTTGGTTTAATCAGTGTTGAGTTCTTATCTTTCCATGTTGCTTTAATCAGTGTTGAGTTCATATCATTCTATGTTGAGTTTGTGACTGTTAAGTTTTAAAGTTCCTACCTTTTCCTGTTGGTGTTAGTTTTTATTGCTCCATGTTGGTTTTGTCAGTGGTCTATTCTTTCCATGTTGATTATGTCATTATTTGTATCTTTCCATGCTGGTTTTGACACTGTTATGATCTTATCTTTCCAAGCTAGTTTTGTCAGTTTTGTTCTGCCTGGGTTCCATGACCCGATTTTGGAAGGGGGAGAAGAGACCAACTGCTTTCCTCCTAAAAAGCATGTCAGAAAAGATGACTAATTAAGGGTGTTTCTTCAAAGTCAGAGTGCATCTGCCTACAAAGCATGGAACCAACAGTCTGCATTCAGATGAGTTGGATCTGTAAAACGGATGTGTATGCAAAACTCAAGATCTGAATGAAGACTCAAGTCCAGAAGTGATGAACAACCAGAACTTCCCCCCAGAGTTTGCATCCGGGGAACACTAAGGAGAAAAAGAAATCAGTGTTGTGCTTCCATGTATGGGTTCCGAAGCCAAAATATGGAAAGAGGGGGGGGGGGGGGGAGACCTACTGCCTCCCTAACAAGAATGTCATAAGAGTCGACTAATTAGAAGTTTCCTTCAAAGTCAGAGTGCATTTGCCTAAGAGGCAGATAACCAACAGTCTGCATATAAATAATGCAAATCTGTACATTGGATGTGCACACAAAACTCAAGTTTTGTAAGAAGACTAAAGTCCAGAAGTGGACAAACAACTAGAACGTTCCGCTGGAGTTTGCAGCCAGTGAAAGCGAAGAAGTATTGGGCTCTTATAAGTCCATCTTGCAGTTGTCAGTGTTATGTTCATTTCTTTCCAATGGTACCAGTAACAGTCTGACTGTACACAGTCCAACAAGTAAAAAATGAGACTGATTTTATCATGGCTAAAACAAAAATGGGATGAACACAAGCTGTCCACCTTCCACCACACATGTCTATGTAGAATTATCAACATTTTCTGGCCAGATAGTCTCAAACACTAAACTACTTCAAGTCACAAACCAAGTAACTCTAGACAGTATGATAATCAAGGGAAGATGGAAATGGCTTGGCCATGTTATGAGAATGAATCCTGATATACCTGCCAAAACAGCTCACCCATGGATACCTGAGGGAAAGATAAAAAAGGGGAGCCCAAAACCAACATGAAGACGAACGATGGAAAGTGACCTGAGTCTGGCATCTCTGACGTGGAAAACCGCACTGAAGATTGCACAGGAAAGGAAAGCATGGAAAGATAAACAAAAATAGCATCCATGAAGTAACCTATGTCATCCAAACAGGCCCCAATCATCTATATGGTCAGGCAAAATTCTAACGCAGCCCAGTCTGCAGACGACAAGTAAACCTCCATGTTGTTTACCTAGTGGAAGTTGCACCGTTACGTATGCAGCGTGCAGCCAAGGGTGAATGTTAATTCTGTTTCAAACTTACAAAAAAGTGATTTTGCAACAGTTAATTGGTGAGATATGTGTATAAGGCTCAATCATGTGTGAGGTGGGATTCATGATTTAGAACGGGTGTGGAAAAGACTGATGATGAAGCTGGGCTAGGACATCCAATTTATATTTGTAATGATAAATTCATTGCCAAAGTCAGAGAATGGATATGCGACGACTGATGTCTGGCTGTGAGATACAAATATACTTTTTTTTTTTTTTTAAAAATATGCCGTATGTATAAGAAGCACAGAGATGTGTTCCTGCAACTTGGCATCAGAAAATGCTGAGCATGTGCTCCTACACTGTCAACTGTATGCTGCAATGCTGATGCAATCAAAGAGGACAGACCTAAATACTGTCCCGACTGGTGACGAAGTCGTCTACCCGTAAGCCAGTAGGCGACCCGGTCGCTGATGTAGATTGGACTGAAACGATTTTCTATCCTTTAAGTCATAAAGACGCACTAAACGTAGATAGCATTTTACGTAATCAGTCTAATTATAAAAATTACATGTTGTTAATCAATAAAACATATGCTGCTGCTTAGAGGATGGAAAATCTTATATACGTGACTAATGACATAGGAAGTTGGTACGATGGTGTGCAGTCAGCCCCAAGGGGCGGGGGCTATAGAATGACAAAAATTACCCTTTTAATACACACACATACATGGAAAAGTGGGTGGGAGGAGGAGTTGACAGGGAATTTTCTGCACGGGTACTGCTTAGCCTTGCTAGCCACTGTCCGTTGCTGGAGGTGTTGTTTCTGAAAGACAAAATGCTGCAGTAACATAATTCTCCCCATGTGGGTTCCGAGGCCCCATTGTGGGAAACACACGAATAGACAATGCCAACCCAAAAGCATGTCGCAAGAGTCGACTAATTGTGAGCTTCCTTCGACGTCGGAGTGTATCTGCCTGAGAGGCAATGGGCCAACATTCTGCATACACATGAGTCAGATCTGTAAAATGAATGTACAAGCAGCAGTCAGGTTCTGGAACAGGACTTGAGTCCAGAAAAGGACGAACAATGAGAAATTTCTACCGGAGTTTACAGCTGGTGAACGCAAAGAAGAAGAAGAAGACACCCATTCAGTTCCTTTGGGTCCTAATGCTGACAGGTCATATACTTCTGGCGCCACATTGTCGCTCATTAGTTTAACAGCAGTGTAACATGTGAATGATGTAGCCACTACATAAATGGGCAGCAATTTTTGGCGGATCACCTGAAAATCTACTTAAGCCTGCAGTGGTCCGCGAACCACTGGTCGTCGAACACCATTTATTGTATACATTACTACTTACAGTTGTGTAAGACAGTTCTTTTCCGTGTCGCTGACAGGTTCAGGTATATCCGAAAATGCCATAATTCAGTTTCGCAAATCAGAACTGGCTATATACCTGGGGTTCCCCCCCCCCCCCTGACGATGGGCAGTAGCGGCAATTTAGTTCATAGGCCAACATGACCCCCCACCCCACTCTACTGTAACAGATACTTTGTGGTGAGTACCGGCACCTTTTTTTTTTGTCTCTAGGAAAAAAACCTGATTCTTTATAGTTACTAAACAACTCTTTTTTTTTTTCTCAACTAAAAAACACTTTCCATAGAATATTCTTCTCCTTCTCCACCTGTTCTCCTTCTTCTCTTCCTGCTAGTCGCCTTCTTTTTGTTTAGACCTGTTCTTCTTATTCTTTTCCGTCTCATCCCCTTCTTCTTTTAGACCTGTTCTTCTTATTCTTTTCCTTCTGTTCCCCTTCTTCTTTTAGACCTGTTCTTCTTATTATTTTCCCTTCTCTTCCCTTTCTTCTTCCTACTATTGTTCCCTTTCCTTTCTCCTGCTCCTTATTTTCTCATCCTACCCTTCTCCAGTGCCCCACCTTCTCCTCCTCATCCTCCTCCTCCTCCTTCTTCTTCTTCTTCTTCTTCTTCTTCTTCTTCTTCTTCTTCTTCTTCTTCTTCTTCTTCTTCTTAGTCCTCTTCTCTTTCTTCTTCTTCTTCTTCTTCTTCTTCTTCTTCTTCTTCTTCTTCTTCTTCTTCTTCTTCTTCTTCTTCTTCTTCTTCTTCTTCTTCTTCTTCTTCTTCTTCTTCTTCTTCTTCTTCTTCTTCTTCTTAGTCCTCTTCTCTTTCTTCTTCTTCATTATGCAGCCTTGAGGTTCTTTACCGTAGATATAACCCCCCCCCCCCCTTTTTTTTTCGCCCTTTTCATTTGATGACTCCAAGTGTGTGAAGGTCTGCCTGTATTGTCCATTTAAATCCGCCCGAATTCGAAACTTAGACATCTGTCTCTTGGCGAATTTAAGTTTTACATACATGTCAGACTCACGCTCAAACCTTCAACATGGATGACCAGGGTGTCTGTTTTTTACTTTTTGACATGTCCTGCTTGAGTGGCCCTGCTAGTAGCCACGCTAACACCGGCATAGCTGTCGGGGTCATTGAGAGAACAAGCTCCCACACACACTGGTGTAGCAAAGTGAAGTAGTACCAGGTGCAGAACATTTCCCAGACACCCCCATATATATATATTTATCCCCCGTGTGGGTTCCGGGGCCCTATTGTGAGGAAAACAAGAATAGACCCACTGCCTCCCTAAAAGCATGTCGTAAGAGTCGACTAACTGGGGAGCTTCCTTTGAAGTCGGAGTGCATCTGCCTGAGAGGCAAGGAACCAGCAGTCTGCATTCAATTGAATCAGATCTGTAAAACTGATGCACACGCAACACTCAGGTTCTGGAGCAGGACTGCAGTCCAGAAGTGGACGAACAACCAGAACTTTAAGCTAGAGTGTACAGCTTGTGAACGCGAAGAAGAAGAAGATATATATTTATGAAATCTTTGTTTTATTTTTAAAGCATACTTTCGCCATTTTGTCACCCTCTCAGCAATGAAACCCGGGATGGCCTGATCCATACAAACCGCCCACACAAAGGCAAGGCGGAGACACCTTTAGGGGAGGTTTTCAGGGTACTCGCTTAACTAAACTTAGTCAAGCACTCATATTTTAAACAGATAACCTTAAGGGAAGAGAGAAAAGGGTAAACAATATAACTTAAAAATTACAAATAGCTGTCAGCTTGACAAAATCAGCCACAATGAACAGACTTCCTCATCCTCTTTTTCTCCACGTTCTACTCCTCCTTATTCTCCGTCTCCGTCTCCTCCCCCTCTCCGGTTGTCTTCTACTTACTGGAATATGGTTCTCTCCACTTAGGTGATTTTTGTCATATCTTCTCTCCACAACACATATGTGATTTTGTCAAATTATTTAAATCCCTTTATTGCCTGACTGACTTTTTACCCCACCAGGACATCACACTAAGTGACAAGCACCCAGTGACACAAAGTGCCACCACTCGGATGAGGATCACACATGAAGAGGTTCCAGAAACCCCATTTAACCTTTAGGTTATATTAGGGCCCCTGGTAACAGCCAGGGTGGAGCTTCAAAATAACGAAAAATTTGTCCCACATGAGGACGGAGGATAGATTAATACCTCTAGTATACACAAGCGTCAATTAACGAATGTTAAAAGTTTATTAATTTACTTTTTAAAATTAAAATTAGTAGTAAGAGTTGACTAATTGGGAGCTTCCTTTGAAGTCGGAGTGCATCTGCCTGAAAGGTAAGGAACTAGCAGTCTGCATGTAAATGAGACATCTGTAAAACGGATGCACATGCAACGCCCAGGTTCTGGAACAGGACTGCAGTCCAAAAATAGATAAACAATCAGAACTTTCCGCCAGAGTTAATTTCTTACGTCCTTCTTAGGACGTTATTTTTTGTTATTTGAAGCCCCACTCTGGCTTTTGCCAGGGGCCGCAATATAGGCAGGTCATCATTATGGCCAAATGTCTGAACGCGGTTTCTGGGACCTCTCCACGGTGATCCTCATCCGCATGGTGGCACTTTGTGTCATCGGGTGTTTATCGCTTGTGTGATGTCCTGGTGGGGTAAAAAGCCAATCCAATCCGCCAGAGTTGACAGCTGGTGAACGCGAAGAAGAACCCTTTTATGCCAATGGCACATCAGCTATATGATGTTAGACATATGAAGAATTAAAATTGGTAGTCACTATAAAACAGGACCATAAAACAGGCGCACAATTCTTGGGTTAGCGCTGTTCAGTGTATCGTGACAAAGTTGGCGACAAACTTTGTAGCAGACACGCCGGCCAGGCCGAGAAATGCTTGCGGGAAGTCAGAGGTACACTGGAGACTTTATCTACCTGTTGGCTCGAAGAAGGTGTGGCTTGGGTCGCTTAACGTCCTTTACAGGAACCTGTCCTCGCCATTTTGGAGGTTTATGTAAATAGTTAAAAATTCAATGGTAAGCATATTTTACGATAAGTAATAATTAGTAAATTTAAAAGTTGGGAAAAACATGTAAAGGAAAGTTAAGGAGTTATAAAATATGAAGGCGAGGTGTCGGGTTTGAAAGAGTCCAAGATTACATAAAATCGATATCGGGTAACTAAGGTAAGAGGTTTAAACTATCACAGCTCAGGTGTCAATTGATCGTAGAAATGCCATCTGTTTTCAGGCACCATACAGGTACGGTAAAACACTTTTACGGTACATGCGTGGAGCCTGGAAAATGTCACATTGAACATTGACACATGCATTATAAAATAAAGTTTTAGCAAAGTAAATTAAAAAGTAATTCAATTTTTATTATTATACAGTATTCAGTATGTAAGGATATGTGTTAAGTATGTGTGTCACTGTGTGTACTACATACACTGTAGTACACACAGTGACACACATACTTTAATACTTGACTCTCTCTCTCTCTCTCTCTCTCTCTCTCTCTCTGTCACTTTCTCTCACACACACATGTATACATCCTATACTGTATATACACTAATAATTATCATTAATTCTAGCATATATAGGGCTTTTTTTCTAGAAAAATAAAATAGGTTTTCATGTATTGTTTGGATTTTGTGTGTGTAAATTCTAAATGATGTGCTTGAACACTTGTTTGTCATTTGAAAGACAAATGCAATTATTTAATCCAAACAAAAAGATAAGACCCAAGGTTTTTAAATGTATCTTAACATTTACCCATGCCCGGCTCGCTAGCATAGTTGGTTAAACCTGACTTCGCTGTGACCGGGTGACGAACTTCTTGCGGTCCGGGTTCACTCCCGGGGGTAGGCAGAAAAGCCACATTTCCACATTTACGGTACCTATCATGGAATCAAGGCCGAATGGTTGCGATATCCATAGTACCGAGCCAAAGGGTTAACAACTCATGGTTTCTGGATATTTAAAAAAAAAATGTACCCAGAAAAGAAAGCCTTATGTACTGCCGAAGTGTGGTTGTAGTCATTTACAGCACATATTTTACAAACTTTTTTAGTAGTATATGTTGAGTCATTATTTGTAACGCATTTTTGGCTTAGGCGTTGCGAGTCCAACTCGTAATTCCAATGTACCGCGATCAAAATCAACTGCTGGCTGCATGTATTTTTATCATGGTATGGGGCGTTGCAGGTCAACCCAGCCTAAAATGGCTATCAGGATGGCTGTCCTGGGGAAGTAAAGTTAACTCTTTGAGTCCCAAGGGTTTAGCATCACAGGCCCAAGGGGTAATCAAGAGAGACGTAAAATCATCAAGAGAGACGTAAAATCGGCGCATCATGCGTTCACTGGGCCTCTAGGTAGGAATCTATGAACGTATGATGCATTCCTTGGGACTCAAAGAGTTAAAAGACGGCTGGCGTAATGCTGACCACATTTCCCACCTTGTGCCGATTGGTCTGTAAAAATATGGAATGCTCTTCCAAAATGCCGGATTCACCTAAAGGTGTGAAAAGGGATCTTTACTTCACTTACTTATATTATTTTTAACAGTTATTTCTAGCTGACTGCTTGAGATGAATCATGTAACTAACAGTGGACCACATGTCATCACACAAATTACCAGACCGGATTTGTGGAAATACTGAAGTTGAATCCCATTAGCATTTTTCCAGACATCATTGTTATCAGTGCGCAATGAAAGAGAATAGATTATTCACTCTCTCTCAGATGGTTTAGGTTGCCGGCTTTTCTCAAGCATCTCATCTCGCTGGTGGTGATTTTATGTAACTGGCCTTTAAATATATTTCTAGATAATAGTGTTATACTATGCTGTAGGGACGCATGGGAAACACAGTTCATGGCAGTGCCAAGTATGGCTAATCCAGAGCACAAATCCAACATTAGTAAAACCCTGAAACCCTGTTCAACCATAAAAACAGTTAAACTAGGGCACCTGAATGTTGTGAAGTAGCATGCTGTCCATTTTAGTGGGGAGGCTGGTGAGTTTTGACAGCAAACAGATACTTTCTGGGATGTGTTCTTAAATGTGAGACTTTATGCAGATCATTTGTTCGTTGCACTGGCACCTTTCTGTCTTTCCCGCTGATAGTGTTTGATTGTGCCATGGGGAGGACTGAGAATTACAGCCCATGGAGACAGCTAGTGTGACTAGAAAGATTCGCCCGCATTAAGAAAAGTCTTTCACATTTACAGCATAAGATTTTAGGAGCTCTCCCCGAAAAAACAAAAACAACAACAAACCCTGAGCAGTCTTGTAGAGATCATGTGTCGCCCATGCATCATGATCCTTCTCTAAACCTTGCCTTGTTTACTCAAGATCAAAGGTAACACCAGTATGTTTGGAACAATGCAGGCTGCAGATGCTGCTAGAGCAGAAGAGCAGTGCTTTATCCACCTGTTGGAGCTCCTCTCCTAGACCAGCTACTACCCAGGTCTTAGGACTTGGTTTACCCTAAAATTAAGTTGTCAGGCTGCATTTCCTTTTCTTAGGAAAAAGCTAGTAACCTTCCCAATAGACTCCACTGCTCAAAGCCATTGGCACAGTGTATACTGAAGCTGAGTACCAGCCAAATACTATACTAAACTGGGACCTGTAGTGCCATCTACGTTAACCACTCAAGTGTAGTTAGGTTTATGTGGAGTGTTTTGAGCCATGAGTGAACCATGGACATTTGGATCCTGGACAGATAAAAAAACGAGTAATGAAGATCTTGATAGAAACTGGCTCATGAAGAGAACTGTTAGCCCACATCAGAAGGAGACACTCTTCATTTTTTGGTCACATCATGAGAAGGAGAAAACTGAAAAACATCATGATCGTGGAAACACTGGAGAGAGAAAGAGGCAGAGAGAGACTGAGAGAAAAGGTGCTGGACAGTTTGACAACATAACATATAAGATCGTCTGTGTCAGAATAATTGACCCACTGCCTCCCCATAAGCATGTCGTAAGAGTCGACTAATTGGGGAGCTTCCTTTGAAGTCAAAGTGCATCTGCCGGAGAGGCAAGGAACCAACAGTCTGTATTCAAGAGAATGAGATCTGTAAAACTGATGCACACGCAACACTCAGGTTCTGGAGCAGGACTGCAGTTCAGTAGTGGACGAGCAACCATAACTTTCCGCCAGAGTGTACATCTGGTGAACGCGAAGAAGACGAAGATGAATTAAAAGTACACAAAATAGAATGTCATAGATAGACGTGACTACCAACACCATACAGCATGGATTATAAGAAAACAAAGATCCTGTTCAAGTGGCAGATTTTCACATCGACTGAGCTTGGAATTAAACAGCAGTAGAAGCAAATATCTCCCTTATCCATCATAAGTCTGGAATCTCCCTTATCCATCATAAGGATGGAATCTCCCTTATCCATCATAAGTCTGGAATCTCCCTTATCCATCCTAAGCCTGGATTATCCCTTTTCCATCATAAGTCTGGAATCTCCCTTATCCATCAAAGTCTGGAATCTCCCTTATCCATCATAAGTCTGGAATCTCCCTTATCCATCATAAGTCTGGAATCTCCCTTATCCATCCTAAGTCTGGAATCTCCCTTATCTATAATAAGTCTGGAATCTCCCTTATCCATAATAAGTCTGGAATCTCCCTGATCCATCATAAGTTTGGAACACCTTGCGTATGAGTAATATGTTTCTGGCAGCATATATTTATGTTAGTGCAGTGATATAGAAGCTAGACACTCACCGACCTGCTAAAAAATCTAGGGATCAAATCTGCATTATGGTGGATTGTTTTCAAAATTGTCTTTGGTTCCTTGATCAACCTAGCTGGAAATGGGTACCAGGTAATGTACTGGGAAGTAAAGGTGGCCAGTGTGAATTTACCACATCACCCATCGAGTGTGATTAGTCTACAAAAATATAAGTCTAGCACTATGCACCCGATGTGTCAAAGGCACAAAAAGGGCTCTCTGCTTTACTTGCCATATTTTACAGTCCACTGAATAGGCGAATTAGTTAGTACCATGCCAGCTTTCTTTGAAAACCCCTAAGGTAATTTTCTGGTTCTGTCCATCCTTACCCCCATAAAGACTGCAGGTTACACCCACCTGGTATAGCCATCGCGGGTGCCCTAATTAAAACTTCTTTGGAGGTTGAACGGGCATCTAGGGTCTGCCTTGTTGGTCTGCTGTCCAAATTGAGATTTTCTATCTCAAAATGGTATGGTAAACTCTTTTGTAGCGGCCTGGAAGAGACAAACTCACTGATAGATTAGTCAGTCTGGTGCCATTTCTAGGCTGCGTCCACCAGGGAGCCTGGGTCAGTGTTAAAAGTCCACCTTGATGTGTTTCACAGCCTATTATCTACATAACTTCCCCCCTCTGGGTTCCAGGGCCCCTAACAAGCAGGCTGTAGAAGGCAACTGATTAGGGGTGTTTTCTTAAACTTGGAATGCATCTGCCTGAGAGGCTGGAGACCAACAGTCTGCATACTGTAAAATTGATGTGCATGCACAACTTAGATTCTGGAACAAGATCAAAGTCAAGAAGTGGACATACATCCAGGACTTTCCTCCAGAGTTTACAGCCGATGAATGTGAAGAAGAAGAAGAAGACATTACTAAAAATCAGTACCAACAAATTATATTGGAAGAAAAGTAGCGAGTATGAAATCTACTGCATTACCCAATTCTTTAATGAAGAAATAGTAATATAAATAAGGTCACCTTTCACACGTTTCTTTAAAACACCTTTCAGACACCATTAACTTGAATGGGCGGAAAAAACTTACAGAGCAGAACTGTAACATTTGAAACCCTGTCGAGGACAGTTTACAAACAGAATCAGCTGCAGTAAGGAAAAAATGAACAGCTCAGGTAACATTGATCATATTAGCAAGGCTGAGGATATAGAATGGCAAATAGACTCTGAATGGATCAGCTTGTCTGCTAGTACCCCACCATCAGTTTTTCCGGTAACCAACAAGAAAAAGAAACAAAGCAAACAAAAGTGTTCAGATGCTGAGGTATCTAAAATCACCAGTTTCAGTTTCATTCCTACCAGCAGAGGTGGCAGACATTTAGTGGTTGACAGCCAGACTTTTCGGTTGAGTCAGCATAAAGCAGCCGGGTTTTCCTACTGGATTTGTAGCATTCCTTCTTGCGCTGCTTGGTGCATGTTAGATGCTCAGGAAAAACGGATGATTCAGTCTTACAGAGACCACAATCATGAAGTCGGAATAAGTCAGAAAGAGTTCAAAGATTTTATTACTGCCCTAAAGAATGCTGTTAAAGAGAACCCTCATATGAAACCGAAAGTTATTTATGATATAGAAGTTGAGAAAATAAGACAGCAGTTGAAAGATAACAATCTGGGAAATAGAACCAATGGAGTGAAAGATTTTTTGCCTAGTTTCGAAGCAGTTCATGCAGCAATGCTAAATACCAGGAATGCTGTACTGTCAGCAGTTTCTCTCAGCGTTACAGGGGATGAAACATCAGTGACAGAAGTTCGTTACTCCAGTCCGCACAAGTTCACAAGATCCAAAGATGGAAAGACCAACAAAAAGCAGAGATCAACACATTCTCTGATTTCCCGCTCTTTTGATATTGATAACATGGTAAGAATAATATGTAGTGTCATAGTTTGTATTGTTTACTGTTCTGGCATGGTTCATTTACAGAGTTGTTTCTTTTACATGTCTGCATAAATTCTCCCACCTTAGACTTCAGGGGAGACCAAGGTTATACAGGGTGTAGCCGTTATGAGTGTCCTAATTATAACTTCTTTGAAGGTTAAACCAGGTATCTGTAATCGCCCCATTGGTTTGCCATCTAGTATGCAAACACTTAAAAACATAGGGGTCATTAAATCTTCACGTGACATGGTTAAACCTTCACTTAACACGGTTAAACCTTCACATAACACAGTTAAACCTTCACATAACAGCCTGGAGAAAGAAAACAGGCAGACAGACATCCTCACTATATTCTGTCTTAAAATGTGTCAAGCACACAGGAAAACCATCTAGACAGATGTCTTGGATGGCTCAAGCTGAAGACACAATTAGACATGTGTGTAGGTTTGATAAATGTGGGCGAGGAGAGGAATGGGTCAAAGTGTCAGAGCAGGGATCAAGCTTGTGTAGGGTTCTAATCACTTTAGGTTGTGAGTGCAGGACCTGGCCAGCTGGTGCTGCAGAATTAGAAGTTCAACTAATGATTCATGACAATTCCCACCCAGGTAATGTGTTTATTAATATAGATGGCTCTTTGTTGAGAGGTTAACGAAGTGCATAGGGGTTCATAGCAAAAGCCAGTGGACGTCGCTTAGTGCAACAAAGCCTGGCATATGATGAACGGAGGTGCAGGCAGTCACTGCTGCCTTCCGCTGTCTTGAGAATTAGCTGTATACACATGCCATAATTGTCCCTGACTCACAGAGTATGTTGAGAAAGGTGTAGATAGGTATGCTTCATGCAGAGTGGCAAGCATCTCTTCAGAGTTCCCAGGTAGTTGGCGTCCTTTGGATATTTACTCCAGGTGATGCTGGTGCATTGGGGAATGAGCAGGCAGATAGACTGACTAGTTCTGCACCCCTTGGTGGTGAACTGACGTATGACAAGCTGGATTTTGTGATGACCCTTTGGGAGCGAGTAAACCGTGAGGAGGCACAAAAAGATAATTATGGTCTGAGGAGAATGGTGCCGCAGGGAGCTACCAGGGTATCTGGCAGACGCTCAGCACTCAAGGCGGAGGTGAGACAGATGTATAATCAGACAGTTACTGGTACAGTCGGAATTGGAACTCTTTGCTTGCTGCTGCAGATGGGGGATGAAGTATTTATGGGAGTGCCCCGAATGCTATGATGTCGATTCTTAATTCAACATATACACTCCGGTGGAAAGGTCTGGTTGTTTGTCCACTCTTGGACTTTGACCTTGATCCAGAACTTGAGTTTTGCATGCACATCTGTTTTACAGATCTAGCTTATTTGAAAGCAGACTGTTGGCTCCTTGCCTCTCAGGCAACTTTCAAGGAACCACCCTTAAGCAAATGCTTCCTTCAACCTACTTGTTGGCGGGTCACTGTGTCTATCCATAGCATAATTTATTTCGTGACTCAGAAATGAATGTAAGATCTCTTAGTCCCTCAGCATTACTTTCTTCTGACACCTTTCCCTCTTCATACAGCTTTCCTCACTCACGCATCCTAAAATCAAAATTAAAAAAATATGCAATTAAGATTTCTTCATTGTTTGTTATAGGGCATGTTTGATAAAAGGTGGGCAGCTATTTTTGGCACCTTATCCTTTATAGTTTCCTATACATTACCTTTATCATTTTATTTTTTCTCAATTGAGCTATTGTGTCTATTTACATATTTTTTTCATAAAATAAGTCCTTTTACAGTGGAACCTCGCTTAATGAGCATAATTCGTTCAAGAATCATACTCGTTAAGCGAAACACTCATTATGCGAAGCAATTTTTCTCATATTAATTATTGTAAAATACAATAATGCGTTCCATGTAGAAAAAATACTCACAGAATGCTATGTATAAGTTATACTATAACATTTATTCAAAGAAAATTATATACATATTTAAGGAGAGTGAATCAGCTTCATCTTTTCTTCAAAAGCGGAACGAACCCACATGGAATGCGAATTCGATTTGCAGGAAAAAAAGTCGAAATAATTATGATACACAGCTAATGATTTTTTTACTAGAAAGATGTCCAGAGACATTTGTTTTTGTCGAAGCTTCCAAATTTGCAGCACGCATAGCCACTTCCTTATTAGGGTGATGCTTCTCAATCTTCTTCGCCAGAAGATTGTTGCTTTTCTGTTACCTTCTCCTCCTCCTCCTCTGACAAACTTTCCTCCAAAACGTCTTGCTGTGAAACACAATGCAACTTCATAAGCTCTTCGATGGTCAGCTCTTGGCTGTGCTCTTCCACAAGCTCTTTGATATCACTGTTATCCACCTACAATCCCATGATAGTGGCCAAAGACACAATCTCGTTGACTACAGGTTCCACAGGTACTGTCTCGAACCCCACAAAGTCACAAATCAACACTCTCCGGCCAGAGCTTTCTCCAAGAAGAAGTTAGGGTTCTCTTGGTAACCCCTTCCTCCGCCTTGTCGATCATCTTGAGGCAGGCAACGATGTGGAAGTGATTTTTCCAAAACTCTTTGAGAGCGAGGTCGGTCCCTTCAGTCACTTAAAAACAATGCTCGAAGAGTGCTTTAGTGTAGAGCTTCTTAAAGTTAGAAATAACTTGCTAGTCCATGGGCTGGAGTAACATAGTGGTGTTGGGAGGCAAAAACTGGATCTTGATAAACTTAAATTCTTCAGGGAGGTAATCTTGTAGGCCTGGAGGATTCATTCACATATATCACAATATAACACACAAGTTTGAGAAAATGTGTGATCACAAGCGACAATGCTACTGGAACGAGTGATAAACACTGATGTAACATGCGCACAATCCGGGACTTCCCCTCTCCTCGCCGCTCGTTATGCAAAACGTCGCTCGTTAAGCGAGTCATTTTTTTTACAATTTGTTTTGCTCGTTATGCGAATTACTCATTATGAGAGGTGCTCTTTAAGCAAGGTTCTACTGTATTATATAAAAAAATAAATATAAAGTTGTTACTTCCCCTTAATTTTTGTTTGTATATTATTTTTATGAATCTTGTTACGATGTTCTTTTTAAGTCATCTTGCTAGTTGTTTGTACCTTGTTATTGTATTTATCATTTTGCATGGAATGTTTTATTCCATATTAGTTTTTCTGTCTGCTTGCTTCCATTTGGGGGGGGGGGGGGGGGGTTTAAATTTATCTAACATTTTTTCTTTATTTGTTCTTCTTATTGAGAAGAAAACTAACTTTTATTATGCTGTGACAGTTCCGTGTGTAAGCACCAGCAAGGAAATCAAAGTATAAATTTAAAAGCCTGCATCTTCCCTGTATAGCGCCATATGGAAGTGAGTCTTGGACTATCTTGCCTTGATTCAGGAAGAAAATAGGGCTTTTAAAGTTCTATAGAAAAATACCTTGGACCAAGAAGCAAAGACATTCTGACATCCAGAAAGATTTGAACATCCAGAAAGATTTGAACATACAGGAAGATTTGAACATCCAGAAAGATCTGAACATCCAGGAAGATTTGAACATCCAGAAAGATCTGAACATCCAGAAAGATCTGAACATCCAGAAAGATCTGAACATCCAGGAAGATTTGAACATCCAGAAAGATCTGAACATTCAGAAAGATCTGAACATCCAGAAAGATTTGAACATCCAGGAAGATTTGAACATCCAGAAAGATTTGAACATCCAGGAAGATTTGAACATCCAGGAAGATTTGAACATCCAGGAAGATTTGAATATCCAGGAAGATTTGAATATCCAGGAAGATTTGAACATCCAGAAAGATCTGAACATCCAGGAAGACTTGAACATCCAGGAAGATCTGAACATCCAGAAAGATCTGAACATCCAGAAAGATCTGAACATCCAGAAAGATCTGAACATCCAGGAAGATTTGAACATCCAGGAAGATTTGAACATCCAGGAAGATTGGTAGTAAACAGCATCTTGTCTCAGAAACAGGCATATTTTGGCCGTATCAAGCACCCTGGTGGATTGGAAAGAATAGTACCGAAGGGCTTGGTACCAGGAAATAGGGGCAGGGGCCAACCAGAACAAAGATGGGCACATGATACAAGAGACTCCTTGGTTAGAAAATATTGAGATTCTTTCAGGCAGGCTGTGATGAGAGCCGTGTGCTGGAAGTGACTTGCTATATGATGATGACAGATGTATTTCTGTAAGAATTATTGCTAATGACTTACATTTCAGAATAGTATCTATTATTATTTTTTTGTAAAAAAAAAACCCACTAATTAATATCAGCGCCTTTATGTCATTTCCCTGTGTGCATGGGTGGATGAAAAGAGTGAAAAAGCAAGGAGAGAGACTTCACATATTAGTTTTGTAGTTTTTAAAAATAATGTTTTTGTTCTCATATATTTTAGGAATTTTCTACTGCATGCAGAATTTCAAACATATTGTTTCACTTTAAATATATTTGTTTCTTTGCACAGGCATAGATTAACTAATGCTGTTTATTGCACACATAATAATTATTAGAATAGATATTTGCTTATGCAGCATTCACTTTTGTACCATTTCTTCTTTGAAAATGCTACCTAGGATGCCTAAAAGGTTGGTGACTTTATTTGCCTCTTTCATGGTTTAAACTGTAATTTTTATTTTCATCATCTCCACGAGTTCCGTGGCTCTATTTTGGGGTAAAACAAAGAATAGACCCACATCTCCTGAAACCTGTCATAAAAGGCGACTAAGGATTTTGCTAAAATTTGATACTGAGCCGAAAGGTGCAGCTTTGCTGTAATCCACAATACAATGTGTCAACCGCCCTTTAAAGGGCGAACGCAGAAAAAGAAGAATTTATCCTCATTATAATCTTGTACCATGACTGATAACATAAGCATTCATGCTCATCTTTAGATCGCTATTTCTGGTGTTCTGAATTTATTCTCCCTGTGTGGGTTTTAGGGTCCCATTGTGGCGAAAACAAGAATAGACCCATTGCCTGCACACACAAAAGGCATATTATAAAAGTTGACTAATTGGTTGCTTCCTTTGAAGTCAGAGTGCATCTGCCCGAGCAACAAGGAACAACCATTGCACATAATTTAGCCAATAAAATAGACGAAAACCAGAACTTTCTGCCGCAGCTTACAGCCAGTGAACAAAGAAGAAGAATCTGTTCTGTCAATGATATTACTTCATGTCATCTTCTAGATCCATCAGAAGGTACAGGTCCTTTACAGAAACTTTGCTTTTATCACGGCACACAGAACAGCAATTTTCTGCCAACTTTTCCGCCTTGTGAACTTGCATGCCCAGGGCGACCTTGACATCCTGTGTTCACCATGGTGCTGCTCAACCTGTCTCTTCTCTAAGGAACCATAGCCTTCATTGGCATAAATTGTTTATTGCTATTTGTGATTTTCCTAATGAACATCAGTCTTAATAGTGCTCTTGACAGAGCTCATCAACGAACGTTACATCTTCCCCTGACACTTTGATGAGGTACAAGGTGGAAGAGAAGAAGAAGAAGTGATTTTTCTAGGCAGTTCTATTAGTTTCCTGGCATAACTACACCAGTGTACATCAAAGGTCACAAATTACAACAAGTCAGTCATTTCAAATATTTAGGATCCATTTTAAGGGACCCAACATGCAGACCATAAATCATGACCAGAATTGTCCAGACAAAATCGATCCTCGCCAGACAGCAAATATTATGGAGAACCAAAACCATTTCATTTAAAACTAAGCTTTGACTGCTAAGAGCACTAGGCTATTAGTATGTTTACCTATGGCTTTGAAATGTAGACTTTATTAGTGAACTCATGGAATGACTGAAGGCATCAGGACAGGAAGAGATCTCTAAAACAGGCCTTTTGTTCACTTCGTATATTGTACCTTTTAAGGTCTCAGATATTTATGCGGTCCATCTTCTGTGTGGTCAGTCTCTGGATATGTTACTACTGTATAGTATAACATTGCTCTCTGTGGTGCCTTGTCTGATGCCAATCTTTTTACATGGCCAAATCATTTGATTTGTTGTCTACCTATAAAGTTCAGTGTTGGTGTTGTGCCGACTCTCCTCCTGATATCATCGGTCCTGTCGATTTTTCCTCGTTACACCTAGCATAGTACGTAAACATTTCATTTCTGTCGTGACTATTTTCCTTCTGCATTCTGAAGTCATTGTCCATGTTTGACATTGATAGCATAGTGTTGGTAAGAATATTGTGTTGAACAGTGTTCTTTTAGTGTCCATATTCACATGCTTGCATTTCAAAATTGGTTCCATTTGGCCTAAAACTTGATTGGCTTTATTGCATCTTTGTTCGATTTCTTTATTAACTGTTCTTTCTTCTGATAAAATGCTCCCCGGATGTGAGAAGTCTTTCACCTGCTTGTACTCTTGCATTATTGAAGAAAAATAGAAGGCATGGTTCCTGGAAGAAGAGGTACAGGTAGACTGGTACAGAGGTGGAAAAAAGGATATTGTAGACACCTTGTGCATAAAAATACATGAGGCAGCAGACCTGGGAAGCGACTGGCATCTTCCCATGTACAAAGTGGCTTGCATGATTTGATAAGACTCAGATCAGGAGCGTATCATGGATTTTCTGTCCAGACTATTTAGCTATGCAGGGTAATGAGCAGGATGATAGATTGGCTGCTGCCATTCCTTTGGGTGGTGGACTATTTTTGATAAAGTGGACATGGTGAAGGCTCTCAGGGATCAAATGAACAGTGCAGTAGTATAGATAGATAATCTATACCTTGAAAGACTAGTTCAATGTGGGTTGAGTAGAGGTTCTGGAAGATAGTCAACATTGAAGAGGGAACAGAGTCGGACTTTTAATCAGGTAGCTACTGGTACTGTTAGCGTGTTGACCATCTGTTGGCTACTGAGGAAGGAGATGGAGCACTTATAGGAATGTCCTGAGTGCATTGATGTCAGTTTTTGATTGATTGATTCATTCTTTCCATTGAAACATGGAGGCAGATATTCAGCGAGTGGCCTGTGCTGAATAGTTACCCCATTTCGCAAACTGTTTGTTGGATACAACTGTTTTTGGTTAGATAAGAATTATCTAATAATTATCACACGAGTCACTGCCTTGTGGGATGAAATTTTTCAATATTTTGAAGCCCCAACCTGGCTGTTGCCGGGGACCCTAATATAAACCTAATGGCTGAATGGGGTTTCGGGACCTCTCCACGGGTGATACTCACCTGCATGGTGGTACTTTGTGTCTCTGGGTGTTGATCACTCTGTGTTATGTCCTGGTATTGTAAAATTTACTTACTACTACTACTGAATTGTTTTGGTTCCTTTATTGTGGTGCACTTGGCCTGGGAACATCACCCACCAAGTGCCGATTGGTCTATAAAAATATAGGTCTAGCCCTATATGCCTAAAGGAGTGGAAAGGGGTCCTTTACTTTTTTTAAATTTTTTTTTTATCTTGGCCTGGAGTAAGTAAAAGTAAATATAGAAAGAGTTAATTTTTGTTGTTGAAATATGTATCCAGTAATTTCTGTCACATTTTTCTACAACACAGGAGGAAAAGTCACACAATAAACCAGACAAAGATGCAAATCTGAGTGACTTCGAAGAATGGCTAGACGATGATGTCACCCCTAACATTCCAGTTGTGGTTGTTTCGGCTTCCAAACAGGAAGTTAAGCCAGTTTTTAAGAAGACATCACCAAAGGAAACACATGATTTCAAACTTGAATTTGCAGGAAATGAAGAGGTTACAAAACATTTTGATTTGTTTTGTTTAAACTGACAACATTAAAGTCATTATAGAATGTTTTTTTTTAAGATAAGTTTTTATTCATTACGTCAGAAATACAGGACAGACCACTTAAAATGTGGTGAATTCCTGTTGTGAAGAACAATTTGTTTATCCCCTCGCAATTTGTCTTGCTTAAACTTATATCTGGATAAGTTGAGTTTCTTATAAGAAGAACCATTTCTTGAGCGCCTGGTGAGATCTTTTATCAGGTCTGCACTACATATAATGTTTTTACAATTGAGCTTTGACCTCCATGCAAATATTGCCAGTTGGAACCAAATCCCAGATTCACATTGATGCAACAAATTGTAAAATATCAGCCTGACTTTGCTCTGAGTTAGAGGAACAAAAAGAATGACCAGGAAAAGAGCTGAACATCTCATTTCATACATGAATAAGTAGAATACCTAGAATAGGTGAAATCACTGTTTTCTTTTGCATTAATCCTTGAAAGAGCAGTTAGCACGTTGTATTGTGGTTTACAGCTAGGCTGCAGTATCTGTGCCTTTCGATCTATCACATCTATTTCAAAATGAAATCCTCTCAAAATGGGATCCCAGAACCCACACAGGAAGTTTGAAATTGTAAATGTTCAGCATCTCTGCAGGCAGTTGTCACCTCCTGAATTTCTTTTAACCTGTCTATGGGAAAAAACATTAGCTATACTTGATCTTGAGCAGCTTTCCTGACCTGCTATTCTAGCTCACCATAAAAATAATTTTGTATTTCTACTCCTGTGGGTTCTGGAGACCCATTAAGAGTGGAGGAGGCAGAAAAGACCAAACACCCCATAACACGACGCTGTAAAAGGCAACTAATAAGACTTTGCTGAAACTGGATGTGTTTGGTGAAAATGCACAGGTACTACTGTAAACCACAGCATAATTTGTCAACAGCCTTTTTCAGAATGAACACAATAGTTATTGCTAGAACTTTTCCAATTTCCTTAGGCAAACAGTACACACTTATTATTAATGAGTGCTAACGCTAACTTCATATAATTACCGACCAGTCCACACTTTATTGTGTCATGGTCTAGAATCTTCTTTGTCTTTTTTCCTGTATTCCCTTGGTGTATTGGTTATCACACCTGCTCTACACTCAGAAGGCCACCAGAACCTCATTGGGGGGTCTCCATGGAGAAGTAATTAAACCTCTTCTTTCTTCTTCTTTGCGTTCACCAGCTGTAAACTCTGGTGGAAAGTTCTGGTTGTTCATCCACTTCTAGACTGCAGTCCTGTTCCAGAACCTGAGTGTTGCCTGTGCAGCGTTTGACAGATCTGACACATTTGTGTGCAGACTCTTGGTTCCTTGCCTTTCAGGCAGATGCACTCTGACTTTAAAAGATTTAAACCTCAATGGACACCTAAACAGAATACAGCCACAACACTCCCCAGAGTGCCAGCTATGTAACTACCCCTACGAAACTGTTGAACACCATCTCTTTGAGTGCCCAAAACTCAGTGAGACAAGAAGAATGCTACTCCCTCCGAGACCAGACAAGTGGAACACTTTGTACGGAGGAAAAGAACAGCTTGTGAAAACATGCAAATTCCACTACATGGTATTTGGCCAAAGGGAGAAAGCTCATGCGCAGCTGGATCGATAACAACAACAACAACAACAAAGGAATTAAACCTCTGAAGGTCATGAGTTCATTTCACAGACGTATCACTCAGTTCACTAGCTTATTTCTTACAGAGATTCTTGTGGATAGTTGCTGGAGCATGTTCCTGTATGTGCAATCCCTGGCAGCCTTTCTTTGGAGAGAGACTGGGCTAAATAGGGTAACACGGTTCAATGAAAAAAGTCCTCTCAACTTTTAACTTTTCCTTAACAGGGCATAGGCCCAAAGCCAACTCATCAAGTTCCCCTCCCCCTTCAACCCATTTTTTTGCTACTCTCTGCAGCTCCTTTTATACTCTTCCCATATTATCGATCTTTACCTCTATCTCTCTCCCTGTATGTTACCTTGTTGGTTCAAAAGAAAAGATTTTATAGTGGTACCATTAGTAATGTTTTCGTATCTAGCACCAGTGACTGCTCTTCACCTCTTGATTTGGGGGGGGGGGGGCATCTAATATTCTTCTTATGCTCCCCTTTAGTGTTTCTGTTATATTTGAGTTTTTGTGCAGCACCAGGCTGTTTATTACAAGACCGTTTGCAATTTATTACTAATTGTTGTAGTTGTTCTCGATGTTTCTTATCCATGCACATTACTGTTTGGGACTAGAGTTGAATTTTTTAAGTTTGTTATCAGAGTTTCTTCTTCTTCTGTGTTTCATTCAAAGATGTAATTACGTTGTTGCCCATTTACAGCATGGTTTTGATATTTGCACCTTTCGGCCAACACATCTGACTTCTCTGGGCATTTGTTGACAGGGTTAGCCTTCCGGGTTAGTTTCCTGTTATCAGAGTTTGATATCAGACAATGTTCGGACCTTATTTTCCCCCATGTGTATTCCGGAGCCCTATTATGGGGGAAACAAAGAACCGACCCACTGCCTCCTTAATAAGCGTGTCATAAGAGTCCACTAATTAGGGATTTCCTTCAAAGACAGAGTGCATCTGCCTGAGAGGCAAGGAACCAACATTCTGCACACAAATAAGTCACATGTGCACGCATAGCTCAAGTTCTGGAGTAAGACTAGAAGTCCAGAAGTAAACAAACAACCAGAACTTTTAGATAGAGTTTACAGCCGGTGAATGTGAAGGAGGAGAAGCAGAAGACTTTACCTTAGTTGAGTTGATTAAAGAATTGACATTACAGCACTTGGAGCATTCCCATATGCACTCTGTCCCCATCTTCAACAGCCAGCGCAGAGTTCCATTGCTAATGGTGCCAGTCGTAGTCTGGTTGTATATCGTCTTGCCTTTCCTCTGAGTAGTGAGCCGGCCAGAACCCTCTGGTCACACCCAGGTGTATCATTCTCTCCAGGCCATAATAATCTAGTTTCTCTTCTGACCTTTTTTTTTGTGATCATTGTAATTGCTATTATATTTTAAACTGAGACATTTTTATCCCAACAGAACAATTTATGGGATGGAGATCCACATCTTGAAGGCATTTCACGCAGAAAGTATCGCAAGCGACCTGCCTCAGCATCTATTTTTACCTGCCCGCACTGTCCCTACAAATCCAATCGTCACTTCAATGTTCAGAGACATGAACGTCTCGCGCATTCGACCAAGAAACCAGAGTTTAGTTGCAAAGAATGTGGTACATCCTATTCTTTAGAATATCGCCTAAAACTTCATGTCAAGGCGGTCCATCAAGGTGAGGGTCACCATTGCCACATCTGCGCCAGATCTTTTGAAACAATGACCGGTTTGAAATCTCACGTGGTCACCAAACACAAACATGATGATCCCAAGGTCCATCACGAGCCGCCACCTGAACTGACGTGCAAACTTTGTGGGCGAGTATTCTCTACAAAGTCACATCTGCAGAAGCACACAAGCACACATGTCATGATTCAGCCATACCGCTGTTGCGTCTGCAACAAAGCCTTTATGGAGGAACTAGAATGGTTGTCACATCAGAGTAACTGTACAGACTCCTTTACCGTTCAGTGCTGCTTATGCAGTGCCTATGTCTCTACGGCTCATGAACTCATGGCTCACATGGATGTTGTTCACGGACGAGCTGAGTATTCCTGTCACTGTGGTAAGATATTCCCATGGAAAAAGTCTCTTCTGACACACCAGCAAAAGTGTTCTCTGTTCTTAGCAGAACGAAGCATATGATTTATTTACTTAGCTATGGGTAATGTACACCTAAATATATCTTTTTGTTTTGTTTCCTGGATACTTAAACATCGTTTCTCAACTTGGTTTTAAAAAAATGGCAGTTATTCATGTATGATAATGCATAAATTTCATATTCATCGCAGCAAAATGTACTTACATTTATTATTGTTTAAATTATTCTTTTGTTTTGACTTAGTTTTTCTCCTTTCCGCAATCCCCTTTCATTCTGGGAATTATTTTAAAATCTAACCGGGCTTCCATGATCAACCTAACCTTAAATGGATACCAAGATGTGTTCTGAAAAGTAAATGTGATCATCAATCTCTTAGATTATATTTTTTTCATGTTTTGGTTTCGTTATTTCATTTCCAGATGTTTCAAGTTAATACATTTTAGAATAGCTTGTATTTTTATGTGCATGCATAATTAACACTTTTAAGTCCCATAATGTTTCACAGCAGGCACCAAAGGAAAGAAGTTGAAAAAAAAAAAGTAAAAGACCCTAATGTTTTACTGACTGACTGACTTTCTACCCCACCAGGACATCACACAAGCGATAAACACCCGATGACACAAAGTGCCACCATGCGGATGAGGATCACCGTGGAGAGGTCCCAGAAACCGCGTTCAGACAATTGGCCATATTGATGGCCTGCCTATTTTGCGGCCCCTGGCAAAAGCCAGAGTGGGGCTTCAAATAACAAAAAATTACGTCCTAAGAAGGACGTAAAGAATATAAAGTAATGTTTTACTTTCTTCTACTTCTTTTTATACTCAGTGCCACATGATGTTAACCTTTCCAGACATGAGGCCCAAAGCCTAACTGCCCACTTTACCTGAGCTCCTGGGCATCAACATGAAAAAACCAACATGATTTACACAAATATTAGATACATGCAAACAAGTGGTTAGAATAAGTTGAAATTTGGAGACATTGTAGAAAATAGGTTTAACTTTCATCTAGCGCCAATATTCCACCTTTGAGTGCAATTCCACCCAGAAAGATTGGCCTTGTTTCACAAAGTGAGCACAAAATGTTGCTGTTTGAGGGACACGCCCGCTTCTTTTACTATCGATCTAGTTTTAAATCTGTAATTTTCAGGATTCTTCTCATCACTCGAGCTCACACTGACTGTATCACTTTAACTAGGAATGTATTCTTTATGGAATTCTGACTCCTCAGAGTCTAAATCAACCAAAGTATCGATCACCTGTTGGACTGTGAAAAGCCTAGACCTACTTTCTTTTCAAAGTGCCTGGTTCATCAGCCGCTCGTTTTATTCTGAATTTTCAGAATTTTTCCACATCAAACCACACAAAGAAAATCCAGACACCAGTGGGCAGCAATTCGCAATGACTAACCACCAGGTCTGACAATGATTGGCTAGTTATTTTTAGTTTGTGACGCATTGTTTTCATATAGTACGCAAAGTACCGACATTAAGGGACACTGGTTTAGCGGCAGATTAGGAAATTCCCGTAATAGCGAAACATCGGTCTTGTAGAGTTAATCATCATATCAGTTCACAACCTTCTTACTGATGTGCTGCTAATCATTTCTGATATAGATGTACTTCCATGCTAGATGCCAAACTATCCAACATTGCCTATCTTTTTACTTCCTGCCTTTCTTTGCCTCCACTTCTCCTCTTGTTATATTATAATATACCCTCACCCACAGATATACAGTAGAAGTGGCCAGAAGGCAAGCCAGATTTATTTGGTATACTCTGACCAAATATAAAAGATTTAAAAAATACCTAGCATGATGAATGGGATTCAGAGAAAGATCTTATCGTGCATACCATATTGTTTGGGACTGAAATATATGAAAAAGGCAGACCAGACAATACACGAAGAGAATTTGAGAATGAGATTTACAAAGACTGATATCGGACACAATCCAGAGGATAGGACACAGTACAAGTATCTTTATTGTGAGGTCAAGGTCAATAATCATATCCTTGACCTCTGCCCCTCTCTTGGAATTTAAAATGTCTGACAAAACTCTGAGAAGGTTTCAATTTATAGCATACACACTGTATTGATTTTGTTATTTTCTACCCCAAAAAAAATTTCATATTTTTATATCAGTACATATCACTTTGCTTGTAAAATTATGCAGAAGAATTTTTATAACCTTAAAATTGTTTATGTTGTTTATTGTATTCAGTATTAAATTTACTGCATATCATTGCATTTTATTAAAAAGAAGGTGCGGCCTTGAAGATTAATGAAGAAACATATCAGTATCATTTGTTTTTGAGTAAACATTATATTGTACATTTTGAAATTTTTTGAAGATGATGTATCTCGTTTTTGCATTGTGACACTTGGTTGTGAATAGTGATTTTTATGTAAATAATATAAGTTGTGACAGTTGCTTTTAGTGACAGTCTTTAGTTGCAAGGACAGTAAATTCTTATAAAAACTGTGTCATAAGTGTCGGTACATAGGAAAAATAAACATGTCACCAACGCCATTATAAAGGTAATTCCAGCTGTGCTTCACATGTTCAACAGCGGTGGAGAATGCAATTGAAACACGTTTTCAGAACAATGATAGTCATGTAGAGGCACCAATATCACAGCCATGAACCTACCAAGAGACTAAGACATTAATACAATCTAGTATCCAAGAAAGGTGGCTGGATACACACACCAGATTCTTCCCTCAAGACTCGTTTCATCGCTTCTCTAGAGAGAGAGAGACAGTGTATTATATTTTGACTAAGGACAGGGCACAACAGACTTCGCCAACATATGTTCAAACTTTTCTGTGTAGTAAACACGGAGGCATGTCTCTGCAGCGTGGCACCCGAAAATGCTGAGCATATGCTCCAACACTGTCAACTGTATGCTGACAACAGAGAAGCAATCTGGCCTGTTCCAACCACAATGAAGACAAAACTGTATGGTGCACGAGAATATATGAACTGCACGATAGCTTTCATAAAGGCTACCAGCCTCCTGATAGGTTTTCTGAAAGAAGGATCAAAGAAGAAGAAGAAGACTACCATGTTAAAAAAGGGTACAATGCATTAACATCTTCAAATGAACACAGAAGAAGAAGAAGAAGATTTAAATGTAAATAACTTTCGTTTAAAAAAATATTAATTTTTCCTATGAATGGAAACTTATAGGAACCCCCTATATAATCAGAGTTGATTCTTCTAAGATGCCATTTTAACTTCTTGGTTAATGACTCTAATTTGCCTTGTCTCTCATTTTGAACCAGCTTAATATAAGTATCAGGAAATGTCATGGGAAGTAAAGATGGGCAGCATGATGTTGACCAGATAACCCATTGCATATCGATTGGTCTATAAAAATTACATGTGCCTAGCACCTTATTTCAAATACGCTTTCCGCTTGAAAAGAGTCTTTTACCAATTAACTTACTAACATACTCTTAATTATCTTTCGCCTGTTGAGTTTCCTCTACTCTTAAAGTGCAGCTTAGCGCTCAGTAATGCAAACCACTGTTTAATTTCATCACATTACGCCACTCCTGCCTAAAAGACATCTTTTTAGTTTGTGTAAACTTCCAGTGAAACTTTCTGAAGCACATTTGCTTCATTTAAGCATAGTTTTAACTGATCTGGGTTGCCAGCTTCTCCAGCCTTGAAAAAATGCAATCTGAAGTAAAGGCAGCCATATTGCTGATGGTTACCTCACCGGAGTGCGGATGGTCGATAAAAATATTAGGTTAGCATCAAATTGTCAGCATGCCTAAACATGTGCAGTGGAAACCTTTACTAAACTTTCTCACTGTTTGGCCTCTTAACCCGTTCGTCGCATGAGTGCTAATAAACATGGGTCATAAACCCTAGAAATTTCTGAATAGATTCTTAAAACAACAGCTGTTTTACACAGGTAACTAATAAATTGTTGACAAATTTATTTATCTACACTTTTAAAGATTTTCTTTTGAAATATATACATATGTAAAGGAAGTAATCAGGGTGAAGCGTTAAATGGAATGCATTCCTGAGCCTAAAACAAATTTGTATCAGGTGACCTCTATTACTGAGGTTTACAGGAAAATTTTCAGTCAACCTGGCTTAAAAAAAGTTTTTGCATTTACAAGAGAACCCCTCTACAAGTTACATTTAGTTATTATATGCACTTTTGTGCCTCCTAAACACTAGGCAGGTGCACCTACAACCAGTGGCATTTAATAAACTTTTTGAGAACAGGTCACTGGAGCAATGGTGGTCTTTTGAAATTTACAGAGCTGTATTACAGAAGGAAGTGACAAGATTTAATATTTTCAGAGCAATAGGATTAAAGCATTGACCCTGTTTAAAGCAATTAATAACCATTTATATTTCACCCTGGCAGTCACGTTTAAAAAAAAGTATTGAAAAATATTCATACTTCTTCACTTTCACCATTTGTAACTCCGACAGAAAGTTTTGGTTGTTCGTCCACCTCTGGACTTTAGTCTTGTTCCAGAACATGTGTTGTATGCACATCCATTTTACATATTTGACTTGCAGATTGTTGGTCCCTTGCCTCTCAAGCACATGCCTTCTAACTTGAAGGACACCCCCAGTTTTGTCTACTTTTACAGAATGCTTGTTGGGGAGGCAGTGGGTCTATTCTTGTTTTCCCCACAATGGAGCCCCGGAACCCATACGGGGAGAAACATATTCATGCAGATGACAGTTTTTGTTGAGTATTTGATGTCGTAATGGCTTGTCAAGCATAATAGATTTTACAACTATCACTTCTTCTTGTACTCACACTTTAAAGTATCATATATTATTCAGCAGTGTAAGTTACATAGACTTTACCATTAGTATGAATTTCATTGTTGGTGTCTGTTTTAACTTTGAAAGGAAAGATGGTCAGTATTTGGGGTCACTTTTGTGACAGATGACTGTGACTTATTGTTTTTGTCTGGGTTCATTTTTATAGTCTCTTCGTTATAGTCTGTGTTACAATAATATTGTTTTGAAAATAAATTCATAAAATAGCTGGCTCTTATCCTTCACTGAATGTGAATAATAATCAATAAAACAAAGAAAGAATATGTTTTTTTGAGAGTTAATTAGAGAGAAGATAAATATTAAATCTAAACAATAAACCTGAATTTGAGTGTGTCGAGATACTCAAATAATGTTTTACTTTTTCCACGCTATAATGCTGTTGTGGTTTAGAGACTCAAATACTGATTTAGTCCCCCCAGACTATAATGATACTAAAGTTTAGAGATTCAAATACTGATTTAGTCCCCCCAGACTATAATGATACTAGTTTAGAGTCTCAAAAACTGATTTAGTCTCCTCAGACTATAATGATACTAAAGTTTAGAGATTCAAATACTGATTTAGTCCCCCCAGACTATAATGATACTAGTTTAGAGTCTCAAAAACTGATTTAGTCTCCTCAGACTATAATGATACTAAAGTTTAGAGACTCAACTGCTATTTTAATCTTACGGGGCTATAATAACTCTACAGTTTAGAGGCTCATTTTCTGTTTTAGTGCTATATTGACATTAGAGGTCAGAGACTCATAAGAAAATATTGACTTTAGTCTTCCCAGTTTTGATGGAACCTGCATTTTAAGACCAACTGCATGTCTCAGTTACTGATAGATGAGTATTAAGTCTAAATATGAAATTAAAATATATGCCCAGTTGTAATGTATTAATGATCTTTCTGAGTTTGGTCTCACGCTTCTGGTACATGCTGATCCCCATTTGTCCAACATTTTAGCCTCCAAGTAAACTTATTTCATTGACCTTTGTGTAGATACTCAAATACTATTTAAATCATTACAAAATGAAGCGAAACTATTTCTCATTAATAGTTTGCTTCAGTAGTTCCCAACCTTTTTGACTTGTGGGAGCTCTTTTTAGAATAATTATTATGGCAGAGCTCCTTAGACCTATCATTCCCTATGCCTTACAGGTTAATGGTGTTTTACAAGTTATATTATGGAGCATAGGAAGAAGGGCGGATAGTAAGGAAATGTTTAAGAGATATCAAAACAGGTGTACAATGCCTATGTAATTTCTAGTTTTATTGTTTTGATTCTGCTTTTTGTTTCTTAATCTCAAATTAAGTTAATTTTGTTTATTTTCTGGAGTTGCCACGGAGCCCCTTGGAGGTGTACACTTAGCCCTTACACTCCTGCCAAACATAGGTTGAGAACTGTTTGATTACATTTTTTATACAAGGAAGAGCTTATGATCTGAAATTATTTGTTTCTTGCAATTGTTGGTATAATCAGAAATCACTTGTAAAGTTTTTTTTGTTTCTTTGTTTGGTCAGGTGACTTAGTTTTTTAAGCAGCAGTGATATGTTAGCTTGCTAGTAGGCTTGAAGGTTTTGTGTTCAAATCCACTTCATCCCTTTGTGGGTTCCTAGGCGGGAATGTACTCACCCCCTAACAAGCATGTTGTGTCAACTAATTCTGTTTGAAGTTGGAGTGCATCGCCTAAGAGGCGAGGAACAAACAGTCTGCATACAAATAAGTCAGGTCTGTAAAATGGATGTGCACGCCAAACTCAAGTTTTGGAACTAAGACCACAGTCCATAAGTGGATGAACAGCCAGAAGTTTTATGATTTTTTAATAATTGACCTTGGTTTTCATGTCAACCCAGCTCAAAATGGCTATCACATTCTCAGCAGTAAAAAGGTCATAGTGATGTTATCTGCCGAGCACGGATTGGTCTGTAGAAAAAGAGTTTAACATCCTGTACCTTATATGCCACTGGCATGAACATGTCCTTTATTTACTTATACAATGTCACATTGATGAGTTTCATGTCTGCGCAAAGTTAATTTAGAAAACATTATTGTTAAACCCAACTATTTCTTCTTCTTTTCGTTCTCCCTGCCATTGATTTTCAGATAAGGTCACAAGCCTCTGTGAAAGCTGTGCTGTGACCCACGTCTTCCACTGTTCCACACAGCTGGGTTTCCACTGGGATGCCAGCCAAACCTGGGATCTGTCTACTGCATGTAAACAGCATGTCTGTAACATGTGTTTAATATTCTGTGGTGGCTGTCCATGTGGTCTAGGTTCTGAATCCACAATCTTGAATTTCTTGTACATACGGCTACAGAGTCTGTTGTATCCAGTATGCAGTATAAATATAATAGTCTGTTTCTCTTTCATGCGAGAAAGTTGATTTCGTCCTCAGGATTGGGTCCTAGATAAAAAGGGTTTCAGTCAGTTCTGATGGGTGCCTTGATCTGAAAGTTATTTGCCTCATAAGTGCATCCTTCATCTGGTTGTTCTGTATGACTTCCACTTTTTGCTAGGAAGTCTTCATTTCATTTCTCTCAGTGTTGCATCGGCTGAGAATCCACTGCAGCACAGTGTGCTTGGTTAGCTGACTCATTTGATTTAAATTAGATCTAAGCTTGTTGAATTATATTTACTTATCATTTTATATTGCTTGCAATACTGTGTTGGTATAAAATCATGAATATTTTCGTCTATCTGTCGTATCCTTTAAACCCCCCCCCCCCCCCCCCCCCCTACCAAATTTTAAAAAAATGTATCCCACTACCTGTGCTGTCTTTCCTGATTGGTAATTCTTTTGTTATACTTCAGTGTACGTTTGTGGAGACCGTGTTTGCATCAGAATTCTGAGATCCCAGTCTAGACCTTGCTGTACTCCCATCATATCACCTTTTGTAGTCTGATTTTTTCACTGATACTTCTTGAATGATTCAGATTTTATGTTGGTGTATTAGCCAGAAGCTGACAGTTGGAAAAAGTTGTTAACTGTATTGATTGAATGGGAGCCATAGTGGCTAGATGCTCATCTGCCAGACTGAAAGTCTTGGGTTTATATCCGCATTGAGTCAGATTTGTTCATAAATTACCTTGGTTGACCCAGCATAAAATGATACCAGGTAAACTCCTGGGAAGTAAAGGTGACTGAATCACCCATTGAATGCTGATTTGTCTGTAAAAATCTAAATCTAGCATTCTATGCCAAATTCTCTACTGGTGTGAAACAAAACAAAAACCTGTACTTTTTGGGGGGACAGTACTAAACTCACTGCATAAACCAGTGTCAGACATCACCCTCACTGGATTCTGGGTTAAGTATATTTACTGTCTACTGGGTTAGGTGTCTTTACTGTTTACTATGCTAGTTATCTTTACCATGTACTGGGTAGTTATCTTCGCTATGTACTGGGCTAGTTATCTTTACTGTTTGCCAGGGCTCCAGCCTAGTTGATAGTGTTTTGGACGCCAGGTGACAATCCCCATGC
The DNA here is from genome assembly GCA_905116865.2 of Candidula unifasciata. Lineage (NCBI taxonomy): Eukaryota > Metazoa > Mollusca > Gastropoda > Stylommatophora > Geomitridae > Candidula > Candidula unifasciata. Next base: position 313,241 of record CAJHNH020001028.1, read on the forward strand.
ATGTCGGGTCTTGGTTTCGAGTCAGGGGATGGCAGAAAAACCGCACACTGTCCAGATTAACGTTGTGCGTGGTACCGAGGCTAGTTATCCTTACTGTGTACTGGGCTAGTTACAGAGTTTTCATTAGCCAGCATGGTATAGTATCTTTTTTTTTTTCTAATCCATGCCATATAGTGATGGTAGTTGTTTCTTTCCACAGCCTTGTCTTATATAGTTTCATTCATTTCTGACACAGCTGATTCTTCATGCCAAACTATCCAGCATCTCCTCTCTTGGTCACCCCCTGTCTCTCCTTCCCTCCAATTTTTCCATTGTCAAGTCTTACTCTAGTTTCCCCCTCCTTCTCAGAGCACATTTGAAGGTTACATTTACCTAAATATTATCAGTTTAACTGACATGTAAAGGGTCATCTTCATTCAGTTGGTGTCCTAGTCTCCTCCCGGAGATCTCCGGAGATTCTCAACCCAGTGCACAAAGGGCAGTTTCCCCATAAATAAGACCGGGTCTTATATCAACAACATTTTTTGGCTTCATAAGATGTACTAGGGCTTATTTTCAGGTAATGTTTTTTTTCCGGATACAAAAATATTTTTACATTTAAAATACAGTCATGTCATCTTCTTCTGGAACAGCATCATAACTCTCTGAATCCTGAATTCCGCTCTGAATTTCTGGCAACTCCATTACCTGTAGAATCTCTGGCCCCAGTCTCTCATGTTCAGCAATAAATCTTACCTTAAGTGGGCATTTCTTTTCCAGGTAGCCTGCTCATAAGGCATAGATAATACAGTAGTCAGTGATTTTTTTGGTTTTTTTTTTGTAATATCCCTCCCCTACACTTCGATGAGGTACAAAGTGGAAGAGAAGAAGAAGATGATGTTACAAATATTTTATAGGGTGGTAAGACTGGGTTTCCCAGCTTTCTGATGGTTTTAACGACCCCTAAACATCTAGAACTGGCCCTAACCCACCTACATCCCACGAGAGAGTGCAGCCTAGGTCCTACAAACTGCATGCAGCCTAACTACCACCCCCTGAGTTATTAGACTGTTCCTGTGACCTGTGGATTTTCCCTGTTTGTGGTAGGACATTAAGAAAGCACCATTTATTTTTTCCTCCTGCATTTTTCACCAAAGTTATGACCTCCTGCAATATTAGCATTTATGTTTGGGGTAGGGCTTGTTTTAGAAGCCTCCTAAAAATTAAATATGCCAGAGCTTTTTTTTTGGGATAGGTCTTAATTTCTGGGAAACATTGTATTCATGGCCTGATGGCCCTAAAATAATATGCGGATACAATAATCATGTATGATATATTCTTTTTGTGGGTTGTATTTTCAAATGTTGAAATTTATCTTTTTTATCTTAACTCACCTATAGCCTTGTACTGTGTGTTCAAAGCTGTAATTATTGCATATCATGAAATTGGGTTGTGACTAATTACATTAATATTCTGAAAGTTTTTATAATATACATTTTTAATTGTATCATTTATGTACAGGACATGTTTTTTAATGAGCCCATACTTGCCTTTTCCCCCCAGAATTATTCCAGATTTTGAAATAAATTTATAAAGGCTAACAGCAAATTCTTTCTTTATTCTGTACATAATTTATAACACTGTACCTTTTCTTAGTTGATAAATTTTGCTTCAGTGACACATTATATTTTTCTTTGTCTCACTGTTTTTCTTTGTTAACACACTGTTTTCTTTGTTAACACACTGTTTTCTTTGTTAACACACTGTTTTCTTTGTTAACACACTGTTTTCTTTGTTAACACACTGTTTTCTTTGTTAGCATATTCTGTTTTTCCTTGCCTGGCAAATTATGTTTTTTATTAGTGGTCTGTTTGTCGGCTCCTGTGGCTTAGGTGTTGCAAATGAGCTTCGTAATACCGGGGTGTTTGTCTTGCGCTGGTTTTGACAGTGGTAACGAGAGCTGACTGTTCAGATGCAATGGCAAACTACTGAACATAAAGTTTGCCTAGAAAAACCACAACAGCCAATAAATGCTGGCGTTGGTTCCTGCAACGTCCTGTAAAGGATACGCAACTAACTTTAGTTTAATACTGGTTTTATCTTAACTTCTTTCCTGATGTCCTCATTTCCTGATATAATTCAGGACTGTGAAACACATAAAAGATAAAGGATGGTAGAGTCCCTAATGATATCCTTTATGGTAGATTAAAGATGGGCAGAAGATTTAAGTCTCTGCTGTGATTTAAAGGTGTGTACAGGTAGGATATTACATGTTTAAGTGGATTCGTGGAATAAGTATGTCGTGGGTTGTATTGATTAGAGAGGGAATAGAAACAAAGGAGAAAAGTATTGCAGACAGGATAAGAAAAATTAGCATTTGAGAAGAAACATGATGGCAGCAACAGCCCTGGAAACTCTTGCACTTAATGTTTATCTTCTTATTCTTCTTTGCATTCACCGGCTGTAAACTCTGGCAGAGAGTTTTGGTTGTTTGTCCACTTCTGGACTCTAGTCCTGTTCCAGAACCTGAGTGTTGCGTGTACATCCTTTTAACAGGTCTGACTGATTTGCATGCAGACTGTTGGTTCCTTGCCTCTCAGGCAGATGTACTCCGACTTGGAAGGAAGCTCCTAATTAGTTGACTCTTACGACATGCTTTTTGGCAGGTAGTGGGTCTATTTTTGTTTTCCCCCATAATGGAGCCCCGGAACTCACATGGGGAACTTTATGTTTATTCGACAGATCAACATCATGGCACACACCCATAAGTGCTCCGTTCTACTAACTCAAGCCTGAGTAAGAAGATTATCAGCGTAGTGCACGAACTCTGTAGCACCAGCGAGGATCCTGAAATACTTTGGGTAGATTTGTAACACAAATTTTGCCCAGGCAGCGCCGTTAGGCTACTATTTTTTATTTCTAACTGCCAAGGGATTATTTTTTACTTGCCCAATAATACATACAGACGTCCGATCTTACTAACCAGAGACCAAGGGAAATTAATATAAGTCCACGTTAAAAAATCCCAGCCTTCATCAGGGCTTGAAACCGGAACCTCCAGCATCCCAGGCGCACCCCTCCTTAATGTAAAAGACATGGGCAAGTCGTGCTAGGCAAACTCGCCAGAACCAAGGGCTGTGATTCCTACACTTCCCTGTAGCTCAATGGAACACTGTCATCTGGAAAGATGGAAATGGGGGGGGGGGGGGGGGGGGGGGAGCAATTAGAGGAAAAAACAGGGTTGTACAAAAACCAATCATTGGGGAACTCTCTGGGCCTTTGATTATTTGAAATAAAAGGGTAAATAAATCACAAGTATGGAATTGCATCCCCTGTTTGGATTCCATTTCTCCTATTTTGGGAGAGGAAAAATAAAAGAACAGACCCTCTGGCCCTCAAACAAGCATGTCGTAAAGGGTGACTAATTAGGGGTGTTTTCTTCAAAGTCAGTGCATCTGTCTGTGAGGCAAGGAACCAACAGTCTGCATATAAATATGCTAGGTCTGCAAAATGTATGTGCTTGCACAATTCAAGTTTTCAAACCAGAGGTGGATGTACGTCTTACAGTGGAGGTGCAGATCTTTCCACCAGAGTAGAAGCGTGAGATATATTCATTACGTCCTTTTCAGGATGTAATTTTTTGTTTTATGGAAGCCCCACTCTGGCTTTTGCCAGGGGCCGCAATATAGGCAGGCCATCAATATGGCCAATTGTCTGAACGCGGTTTCTGGGACCTCTCCACGGTGATCCTCATCCACATGGTGGCACTTTGTGTCATCGGGTGTTTATCGCTTCTGTGATGCCCTAGTGGGGTAGAAAGTCAGTCAGTCAATCAGTCAGTCAGAATGTACAGTCAGTCAATCAGTCAGTCAGAATGTACAGTCAGTCAATCAGTCAGTCAGAGTGTACAGTCAGTCAATCAGTCAGTCAGAGTGTACAGTCAGTCAATCAGTCAGTCAGAGTGTACAGTCAGTCAATGCTAAGAAGAAGAAATGTGGGAGCAGAGATATTAATTTGCATATTCAACGCATAATCTTCTTTGTGTTGACCAGCTGCAAACCCCAGCGGAAAGTTCTGGTTACTCGTCCACTTCTGGACTATAGTCCTGTTCCAGAACCTGAGTGTTGCGTGCACATTCGTTTTACACATCTTACTCATTTGGTTGGTTCCTTGCCTCTCAGGAACATGCACTAAGACTTCAAAGAAAGCACCCAATTACTAGTCTTTTTTTTTTTTAGCATCCAGAAACCATGAGTTCTTAACCCCTTGGCTCGGTACTATGGAAATTGCAACCCTTTGGCCTTGATTCCATGATAGGTACCGTAAATCTGGGAGAAATGTGGTTTTTCTGCCAACTCCAGGGCATAAACCCGGACCACAAGGAATTCATCACCCGGTCACTGCTCAGCCCTGTTTAGCCAACTGCGCTAGAGAGCCGGGCTACGAGAGTCTTACAATATGCTTTAGTATAAGCAGTGGGTCTAATCTTGCTTTCCCCACAATGGAGCCCCAGAAGCCACATGGGGAAACACCTTATAATAATTACTATCACACATTCCCGTGTGGGTTCCGGGACCCTATTATAGGGAAAACAAGAATCGACCCACTGCCTATGCAAAAGCATGTTGTAAGAGTCGACTAATTGGGAGTTTCCTTCAAAATTGGAGTGCACCTGCTTGAGAGGCACGGAACCAATGGCTGCAAGCAGATAAGTCATATCTGTCAAACGGATGCACACGCAGTACTCAGGTTCTGGAAAAAGACTACAAGTCCAGAAGTGGACTAACAACCAGAAATTTATGCCAAAGTTTACAGCTGGTGAACACGAAAAAGAAGATTATTGCACATTAAAAAGGCTTAAGCCCATTGAATTCCATCCTCTAGAACAGCAGTTCTCAAACTGGCTGCTAGGCACCCAGGGGAGCCACGAGCGTATTCCATGGGGTGCTGTGGCGATAATCAAAAATTTTTTAAAATCTGCTTGAGATCAGCGAAGACAGCAATTGAAAACAAATACTATGATGGAAGCCAAAAAGAGTTCTGGGTGCAGGTTTATTCAGAAAACAATGCTATGGACAAGGCTGCAGTGAATTCTTAATGTACATTAAAAACAGATACACGAGCAAACTTCACGTGATTTGAGAGTACGGTTAACTAAACTTCCCATAAACCGTGTGGGTTCCGGTGTCCCATTGTGGGGAAAACAAGAATAGACCCACTGCCTCCCCAAAAGCGTGTCGTAAGAGTCGACTAATTGGGGAGCTTCCTTTGAAGTCGGAGTGCATCTGCCGGAGAGGCAAGGAACCAACAGTCTGTATTCAAGAGAATGTGATCTGTAAAACTGATGCACACTCAACAGTCAAGTTCTGGAGCAGGACTGCAGTTCAGTAGTGGACGAGCAACCAGAACCTTCCGCCAGAGTTTACAGCTGGTGAACGTGAAGAAGAAGAAGACATTCATCGCATTAAAGACAACTGGAGGTTTAATTTGCACAATTTTGGTCTTCTTTTCCTAAGGATTCAAACCGCTTTAAGCGAAGGTGTGCCGCAATTTTTTTCCTGGGGTGACGGGGCAGTAGCTGGTCTTTATGTTTGAAATTTATCAGTCGCCACATGGGAGAGCCGCCGTGGCGTAGACGCTCGCCGGCGGATCCACATATCTGGGATTTAGGTCAGATGGAGCCAGACTTTTTGTTAAAATTGACCTTGGCTCCCAGGTCTTAAATAGGTACTAGGTAAAGTCCTGGGAGGTAAAGGCGGCTGGTGTCATGGTGACTAATCTCCCCGAGAGGCGACTGGTTTATAAAATATAGGTAGCTAGGACTGTGCCGTGCTATGATACAGAGAACGGCCGCATTAGATGGCACCGAAGAATGCGGCAGAAGCAGCGAAATCAAAGTACATTTTGAACTTTTAATCTGACAGCGTGAAGCTGTCAGGGGCTGTTCCTGATGCCACCGGAATTGGAACTCTGTACTTGTGAAGACGGGGACGGAGCGCTTATTGGCAAGTTTAGGGCGCTGTAATGTCTTCTGATTTCAATAACTATATTAAACAAAAATGCGAATATAAATGGTGACTGATGAAACCGGAAGCTGCCATACTAGCAAAACAATCATCCCCCGAGCAGGGATGCCAATGCTTGGTTTTTCCCCCAAGATCTTGGTTTTTTAGTTGCCGTCTTGGTTTCTTGGTTTTTATTTTGAAAATTATTGAAAATCTTGGGTTTTCCGTCTTAATGATGAAAAAAAAAAAACTACAATTTATAAATATTCTAACAAGAATAATGTGTGTACACATATCTATAATAGTTTTACCCGCAAATTATATTTTGGAATGTCCTACAAACACTTAAAATAAACTCAGTGTAATTAATGTAACAGAATACAAAGGTTAACTCCAGGGCTATTCAGGAAAAATGTAGCAGACCACCAAAGGACCAGATTTACGATCCAAAGTAGTGTCCCTTAAGTAACAGATACTAGGGGCGGAGAAGCAAAATTGATGAAGCCTGGGACTTTTGATCGTAAACTTTACAGAAGAAAGAAGGGACCTGACATTTAATTATTGAAGAAAGTTTGGGAGGCTTTTCCTCCCTTCTAGGGGTTATTGACCTGACATTGTAGCGTCTCATTGGTTGAATTGAAAGAAAACAGATTAGCAGAAACCACTAGGGAGGGACCTTCAGTTAAATTTTCACTAGGTTTTTTTTTTTTTTTTTGCTGTGTTGTGGTTTGTTGAACTGTGCTATCAAAATTTACTCTGATTATAACCTTGTTGAATTCAAAACGAGTGAACAGATTACACCATCGAAGAAAAGAAAATGGTATGCTCAGTGTTTCAAAGAGAATGGCAGTATTGGTACCAATTGAGAAGCATAAAAGATGGCTTGAAAAATGTAAAATATGACATTTTTTCCGCTTTTATGACCAATCTCACTATTTTGCCCCACTCGTCAGCAACGGTTGAACACATATTTTCCCTGATGATCTGTGTCAAAACTAAAAAAAACTAATTCTCTGAAAGCTGACACCGTAAAAGATCGAATTCTTGCAAGGCAAGCAATCACAGAAGGAAATTACGACATGGACACCTAATATAGAATTGCTAAAAGAATTGCAAAGTGGCGCAGGTAGTCAAAGATATTTAAACAGAATAAAACACAGAAAGAGACGGTGACAATTGAAATTGGTGAAGAAGGAGAGCGGTTAAGAGTAACAGTTTAATAAAGGTGAGTATATGTTCAGTTTCATAACTATAAAATACTTTTTGCACAGTGCTGGGTTTTTTATTTTATTTTTTGTTCATATCTTGGGTTTTCGTTAGCCCCATCTGGGTTTTTGACAAAAATCTCATTGGCAGCCCTGCCCCCGAGTCGGATTCTGAATGATTCTAATTTCTGACAGTAGCAGGCGAACGGCTAGTACTTACGCAGTGGGAGGAGGTACGACCTGGTTAATGCAGAAGAAAATTCAGCTTATGTGTAGAAGGTTGTTTTAGCTGATGAGAAAAAAAAAAAAAATAGTCAAACTAATTTACTAGCTTAGCCGTCTCCCATTTAACTTGCTTTTTTTTAAAGTGAATACTCAAACTCAAATACTGAGTTTTTTTTTACTTTTATTTTAGCTCAACTGACTGATGTTCCACATTTTCTTCTTTTTTTTAACACCGAGGTTCACTGAACCGTTTAGATATTGTCTGAGATAATTCAATCATGTCTGATTATTGCACTTATAATAGTTTATAGTAATACTTATAGTTATAGGCGAAATGTCAGAAATCGTTGACCACTGCTAAGTAGAAGTAACACTTTTAAACATAAGTAAAGGGCCGTTTTGCATGACTTCAGGGGTATACTGTATTAGTAGGCAAGTGTCTAGCCTCTACACTATGGCGGCTCCTCTGTGTAGTTGTAGGGATCAGTAATTAACAGATACCAAAATCATTGCCTGCGATCTGATGTTAAGAATAATAATATGTAGTTTTTAAATAAATAATGATTTTGGACTTCTACCCCCGCATTAAGGCGGCCTAAAATATCCGTTCGGTTCTCACTTCTATTAAAAATATGCCGGCTCTGTATAACGAAACAAATGCTCTAACAGGGTCTCAGCGATATGTTACTTGCGGACCTGTTTCTTATTGTTTCTGATTACCTGACAATTCTAAGAGACGCAACACTGCAGACGATAAAATAGCAGACGATAATAGCGACCGTTAAAACTTTCCATTGTCGGACTTTCTGCAGAGGAACAAATATGTAAAATGGGGACTTGTCGGAGTCAGACTTTCTGCCGGCGAACAAATCACGGCAAATCTAGGATCGGCTCAGAAAACGAAACAAATGCTCTAACAGGGTCTCAGCGATATGTTACTTGCGGACTTGTTTCTGTGACTATTCCTCACCGCCGAGCGTATCCTCCGTGCCGCGCGTAGATGGCTGGGACTCACAAGCGGCAGCTACCGCATCTCCTGCAACTTCCTCCAATTACTTTGCTCGTGAGTCCCAGGCACCTAGTTAAGCCCCAAATCCGCGCCCCGCGTAGCGGCGCTGGGGATCCCCTTGGCTGTGAGTTTAATAGCGTTTTGCGCATGCCGACAAGTCTGACATCTACCACTCCTAAATCCTCAATCGGAAAAACAGTATTGCTAATCTGCGTGGGACCGTGTGATCTACCCGCCATATCGCTTTCGTCGTCTGTAATGTCTCGAAATTGTCAACGGTCACTTTTATCGTCTGCTAGTATCGTCTGCAGAAATCACTCGACATTGTCACCGGTCGCTTTTATCGTCTGCTACTATCGTCTGCAATGTTGCGTCTCGTGATATTGTAAGGTACTCCTAGTTTTGCCACAATTTGTTCCTCTGCGGGAACTCCGACAAGTTCGTATTTTTAATTGGACTGCACCGCAAACGGATATTTCAGGCCGCAATACTGCGGGGGTAGAAGTTCGGAGGAGAGCCTGATTTTGTAATGTATCTGTACGTGATAGTGAAATCATATAAACATTCTACCCCGGCATTATGGCGGCCAAACAAATATCCTAACAGGGCCTCAGTCCTATTAAAAATATGCAAACTTCTGGCACCGAACAAATCGCGGCAAAACTAGGATTACCTGACAATTTCAAGAGACACAACACTGCAGTCGTTAGTAGCAGACGATAATCACGACCGCTGACATTTTGAAGCGTTTCTGCATACGATACTAGCAACTATTGACAATTTCAAAACACACAACATTACAGGCGATAAAAGCGACATGGCGGGGAGACCACACGCTCCGACGCAAATTAGCGTCATCGTCCTCACACTTTTCAGCATGCACAAAATGCGGTCACGCTCACCGCCGACAGTATCCCCCTCGCCACTACGGGCGGCATGGATGGGGGCTAAACTAGATGCCTGGGACTCACGAGCTAATAAAATGGAGGAAGTTGCAGGAGATGCAGTAGCTGCTGCTCGTGAGTTCCAGCCATCTAGTTTAGCCCCCATCCGCGCCGCGCGTAGCGGCGCAGGGATAGGGTCGGCGATGAGGTATAGTCACAGAAACAGGTCCGCAATTAGCATATCGCTTAGACCCTATTAGAGCATTTGTTTCGTTATATGGAGCCAATCCTAGTTCCATAATTTTTAATAAAACTGAGGCCCTGTTAGGATATTTGTTTGGCCGCCATAATGCCGGGGTAGAACTTCGGAGGAGAGCCGATTGATCTGTAAAAATTGAGTATAGGCCCATATTCCCTAGCGTATAAAAGGGTCCTGCATATAAAGTTTACTTCTAGTTCATTAATGTTATCATCATCCTCATCATCAGGTGACTTGATGACTGGCTTGAAAGATCAAGCTTCTCCACATCTAGTGAATTAAGACATCATGCGTTAATGTGCATGGATATCTTCTTGTGCATTTGAACACAACAGGGCAGTTGGTGCATTGTGTTTGGTTTACAGCTAGGCTGCGATATCTGCATTCTTTGGCCCAACACATCCAATTTAAGAAAATCCCTTCCTCAGGAGGTTCTGGGGTCCCTTTGGGGAGGTTGGGGGGGGGGGGGAACAAGAATAGACCCACTGCCTCCCCAACAAGCATGTCACAAAAGTCAACTAATTGGGGGTTTCCTTTGAAGTTAAGTGTACATCTGCCTGAGAGGCAAGGAACCAACAATCTGCTTACAAAAAAAGTCAGATCTGTAAAATGAATGTGCATGCAACACTCAAGTTCTGGGACAAGACTAAAGTCCAGAGGTCGACCAACACCCAGAACTTCCTGTTAAGAGTTACAGCTGGTGAACATGAAGAAGAAGCAGCAGCAGCAGAAGAAGAAGAAGAAAATCCCTAATTGGTTGCCTTTTACAACATGCATGTTAGGAGGGCAAGGGACCTACCCCTCCCCAACCTCCCAGCTGCAGATTTGGGTTCTCAAAACCCACTCGGGGAATTTACATGAATATTGCATCCTTAAAATAATGCGTAAAAGGTGATCTGTTCTTATCCAACTACTGTAATGTATGCTGTAAATGTTTTTATATGACCTGTTCTAGATGCACTACCAATATTGAATAACCCTCCCATGGTTTACCATGGCTCCTGTACCAGAGAACAACAACAAGGACGCACCTTCCCGTGACGATTCTGAAAACTTCTTTAATCCAGATTTAACCATTCCAGTTGGCAGTTCAGATTCTGATGACAGCGACCTTGATGGCGAAGAAAACATAGGAGCTCCTGGTGGCTATTCTTTATTACCCCAAGAACCTGATGAGAATGGGTTCGAATCAGATGACAGTTTTGTTTATAGCACAGAAAATATTGATGATCCCAGCCATGCTGCATCATTCCGAGCAGAGACTTCAGCTGGTCTTGCAGATTCTACTGTTAACACACTGACAGAATCTGTTCTGTTGACAGAAGAAGGAGCAGTAGCCCCAACAGTGCCTGCGTCAACCAGTACGAGCCATCCAGCATTTATAGCTAAATTCCCATATGGAAAAATTCCTTCATATATGCAGGTCAGCTTTGTGAGTGAATATTTGTATGCTGATGTGAATTTTATATACCGTAAATTGTGACGTACAGGGTGAATTGGCATACAAGTCGACCTCAAGATTTTTAGCTGAAAATTTTAAGTTGAGCCTATACCTTCTTTCTGGGCTTTATGCTAGACAAAAAGGTGCCGGTAGTCGCCACAAAGTGTCTATTGCAGTATCACTTTTAAAAAGTGATGACTAAAAAGTGTCTGTACTGCGTACCATTGTGTACCGCCAGAACAAAGTCCCGCCTCCTGTAACAGTTGATGGGCAAACATAAAACCCAGGCCTACTGTTAAATGAAGTTACACTATATAGTATATGATATCTGTGCTAAAACTACTTGAGGGCACGTCACATACCTGTAAATTGAGACACAAAATGTAATATTTGTCTGTATGCGTTGAATGGTGACAACCTGTAACCTGCACACATTGGTAGGTAGGGTAACTGTATCTGTATAACTTAGTGAACATTTAAAACCTGTGACGCCACCAACCTCATGCTGCAAAACTGATGTACGCCTATGTGGTTACATAAATTGGGGTGACTAGAAAGGCTAAATACAACATACATTATGACTAGATAGCTCAACAAAGGAAATGGTAAAGACGCACACAAATACAACCGAAGATTTCGATCAAAATCTTAATCAACAGAGTATTAAATACATCACAGAAGACTCAGTGGACAAGGCAACAGAGCTTCTAAACAATCAAGGTCACCTAGCTGGTAAAGATTTGGGTTTTATACCAACCTGTACATCAGAATTTACAGTACTTGTTTCAGTAGGTTTGGTTTTTGAACAGTGGATCAACATCAAGGCACACAGGTAGTAACCCATAAGTGCTCCGTTCTTCTTCTAACTCAAGTATGAGTCTGTCTGAAAAAGCTCAGCACAGTGCACAGGCTCTGTAGCACTGGCGAGGATCCTGAAATACTTTGGGTAGATTAACTCCACATTTTGTCCCGGCAGCGCCGTTAGGCTTCTCTTTTTAATTTCAAACTGCCAAGGGATTTTTTACGTGTGCAACAATGCACACGGGCATCCGATCTCACAACTCAAGTCTACGTGAAAAAAATCAGAGCCCTTACCTTGGATGGAACCCGGAACCTCTAGCACTCGAGACTGACACCATGCCTCAAGACCATGCAGCTCTCCCCCCCCTCTGTTTCAGTAGTTAAATGTGGAATTGTTTGGTTGATGTGTAATTCTTCAGGTTGCTTCATGTGAGTTAAGCTCAGGCTCATTTCACCAGCTGTAAACTCCAGCCGAAAGTTCTGGTTGTTCATCCACTTATGGATTTTGGCCGTTGCAGAACTTTCAGTTTTGCATGCACATCCGTTTTACTGGCTTATTTGTAGGCAGACTGTTGGCTCCTTGCCTCTCAGGCAGATGCACTCCAGTGTCAAAGGAAACACCCCTAAGTAGTTGCTTCTAACTAGATGCTTATTAGGGACACAGTGGGTCTTTTTCCCCCAAAAAATATGGGCCCTCAGAATCTACACTGGGAACCCATTGGCATTGGAACTTTCTGAGCTCTAAAGAACTTGCATTATCAGGGTAATGATGATACCAAAATATCATCTGCACAGAGATCGTGTTTCCAAGCTTCTTTGCTCCAAACTCAGAAATTATCAGGGTGTGCAAGATCAGTGGGAAACTTCTTGTCTGTGGAATGGCATGGCAATCCTGGGGAAACAGTCATGGATAAACTGCATCATTTAAAGTTTCTTTCAGGTCTTGCTATTTCAGCCTCCTTGTGCAACACCTCTTGTGTGTTTGCCCTTAAAGGGGCGATTGGCATGTTGTGTTGTGGTTTACAGCAAGGCTATCTATCATAACTACACCTTTTGATCCAACACATCTGATTTCAGCAGTTTTAATTATTCACCTTTTATGACTTTATTGATTAAGTGGCAGTGGGTCTATTTTTTTTTTCTACCTAAAATGGGGCCTTGGAATCCATTTGGGAAATTGTCAAACCCACTGTGGAACTGGTAAATGATGCCTAAATATTTGCTACAGGAGTCGAACATTTGCGAACAGAGAATACCTTTACCTACACATGTGTGCACATGCATGCATATGTGTGTGTTTATGAGTGTGTATATACATAAGTGTATGTGAGTGAAGGAAATACTCTATTTGATGACAATAAAAACACTACGTTTGAAGTATAAATTAAAAGATACTGATCTGTAATTATAAAAGTAGAGGAGAGGACACACTCAGCAAAAACAGAACAACTCTCACTTTTCTGACCACATCATTCATCATGTCCAGATAATCTGTATAAACATGAAGCCTGCACCAAACACCCACAGTGTCTACAAGTTTGATTTTTTATATCTTGTTATGAGTGGAGCAGCTGGCCGAGGGCTTTGGAGCACTAGGCTCTCTTGAGGATAACTCACATAAGGAATGGACATTTTTTTTTCTGGTGGGGGCAAAAATAACAATAAAAAAATTCGTAGTCCCCTAAATCAGGGCCATTCACCTAAGCTTACTTAGGGGCCAGAATGTTGGAAAATGAAGATCCTCATGGGCCAGAGGCCCCAGCTTCAGCATAGAAATATCATTAATATAATACAGTTGGCAAATCTTCTTCTTCGTGTTCGCCGGCTGTAAACTCCGGCGGAAAAGTTCTGGTTGTTCGTCCACTTCTGGACTCTAGTCTTGTTTCAGAGACTGAGTGTTGCGCGTACATCAGTTTCACATGTCTGAGTTATTTGCATGCAGACTGTTAGTTCCTTGCCTCTCAGGCAGATGTACTCCAACTTCAAAGAAAGCTCCCAATTAGTCGACTCTTACGACATGCTTTTTGGTAGGCAGTGGGTCTATTCTTGTTTTTCCCTACAATGGGGCCCCGGAACCCACATGGGGAAATTGGCAGACGAGATGTGGGCCACTTGCTAAGCCAGATTGGACCTGCAGGCCACCAGTTGAATAGCCATGCCCTAAATCCTCAGACCCACAGCCCTCTGACCCCCTAAAAGTGGTATATACACACAGTAAAGGCAGCGTTGTGATGTGACTGCTGCAACTGCTGGCTTGATTTACACTGACTATGTTGACTGAGCAATCCTCCCCTGTGAACTCCTCCCACAGGTTCCTAGGGCAGCCAGGGAGAAAGAGGAACAGCTGTGGAACCAGCACAGACAAGAAGCCAGTAAGTCAACTCTAGATCCAGGTAAATCTTGGGATAACTCACTTTTGTTTCATTTGCGTCTACTGCCACTGGTATGGGACGCCCCTGTAGCGTAGCGGCTAGACATATGCCTGAAGGTCTGGGGTTCAACAAATCCACATCATAGCAGATTATTTTAAAAAATCAGCATTGGCTTTCTGGTTAAGGCAGGCTAAAAAAGGTACCAGGTAATGTCCTGGGAAGTAAAGATGGCTGACATGATGTGGACTACATTGCCACGCTAGAGAACATCCTGCACACATCATCATCCTTGTAAGAAGTCTTCTACCACCTTGGTTGGCAGGCAAATTTGTTTTTTCTTTTTTATTTACGACTGGTTGAATTTTGCAGCTCTTATGTGGGTTCAAGTACCCTATTTTGAAAGGGGTGGGGGAGGGGGGGATAGACCCCTTCCCTCTTGTCCACATATCATGGATCTTACGACAGACAACTAATTATAAAGGTTTGCTGAAATGGGATGTGTTGGGCTGAAAGGTGCAGATACTGCAGCCTAGCTGTAAACAACACCACATCATGCCAACCGCCCTTTTAAGGGCAGATGCATAAGATGTCATTATCGTTGCTTTGTTAACAAAATCATATATTTCTTGGCCAAAGGGACTGAAAGCAGTTAATTTCTTAGCTTGGTTTGTATTTAGTGTTTATAATGATTGAAACAAAGTAAAAATCATTATTTTTAGTGACTTGACAACCACAATGAAATAATTTCCTTCATGGTCTGCTGTCTGGTCTAGGGGTTTGAAATTGTTTTTAACAGACCAAGACTCAAAATTACTTTTCCTTATTCTTCTCTTTCCCTGGTTTCTTAGGGTGGAGTTTCAGACAATGATAAGGATGAGTTTAAAAAAAATTAGAAAATGATCGCGTTTGAAGATTTTTATGGGGCGAAGGATAGTTACCTCTTACGCAAAATTTGACGTCTCTTACCTCTTAATAGTACATATGTTAGTATTTTTTTGCTTCAGTAACACGACTGATCTGATCATTTAAACACACATTGCCCGGCGCGCTAGTTAAGTTGGTTAAACCAGCTATGCGGCGACCAGGTGACAAACTCATTATGGTCCAAGTTCATCCTCGGGGGTAGGCAGAAAAGCCATGTTTTTCCCAGATTTACGGTATCTTTTATGGAATCAAGGCCAAAGGGTTGCGATATCCATAGTACCGAGCCAAAGGGTTTATAGCTCATGGTGTCTGGACACAAAAACATAGACATTTCTTTATGAAAACTATATTTATTTAAATAATATTCTCTACGTGACTACCATTGTTTTAAAAACACATTTTGATACACGTCCTTCACTTCTGAAGAATATCTATAAGCACCGCTGTAGTTATGCACATAATAGTGTTATTGATACGTATTTTTCCTGTTTATGGAAACTTATGGGACGCCTAAAGTATTTGTACATAATTTGTTCCATTGCTTAGTTTTCTGTGTTGAAGAATAAAGGCCTCTTGCCAAAGCAGCTGCCATTCAAGATACAAGTTAAGATTGTTTTTTTAGCCAAGCCCTTGAAGTTCTTTACTGAAGGTATCGCCCACCTCTTTTCATCTCTGTGATTAGCCTTGTCTTTCCAGTTTGAGACTAAAAGTGTTGGTATGTCTGCTTGCATGTGTCTGAATATTATATCTCCACAATGTCTGCTGATTTTTTAGTTCACTTCGATTAAAAAAAAAATCCCCTTTTGCCTATCCATGCAATACACCAACACATGTGGGAAGAAGCATGGACAGAGTAGATTTTGTTAACGCTGTATGGACTGGGCTAGTGGATAATGACCAATCTCTGACACTAACACCATTGCGTGACATGGGAGTTGAGCATGGTGAAGCACATCTATACCACCTTCGAGACCTAGATAGGAGAAATTATAACCAACATCTCCTGAGAACAATTAGTCGAAGTACCTTGGAGTGGCTGCTGCATCTGAGGACTGAGCACGCATGGGAATGCCCAATGTGCAGGGATGTCGATTGTGATAACATAGCAAAAACTAATTTATTTCATAAAACTTTTTTTTTCAGTTGAGGAATCAAGTATTCTAAAAGCGATGTCCCACTTCTCCCTTCCAACGGAAAACATTCCCGACTGGGCCAGAGATTTGAGCGACGATCAGTGGCAGCAACAAATTGTCAGCCGTATTAGCAAAATTTCTGACACTGCTGAACGTTCTACAACTGCCCGACCTTTGACATCGCCAGATTTCATTGAAAAAAGTACAGACACCAAAACTGCTGCCTTGGCAGCTGATGATACATGGGTTGCTGAATTTGCTGAGGATACAAATAGCACAGACAGAAAGTAGTGGAGATACATGCAGTGGTTTTTAATTGTGTTCCTCAGGAATACAAATAGCACAGACAGAAAGTAATGGAGATACATGCAGTCAGGATTAGCACAGACAGAAAGTAATGGAGATACATGCAGTGGTTTTTGATTGTGTCCCTCAGAATACAAATAGCACAGACTGAAAGTAATGAAGATACATGCAGTCGTTTTTGATTGTGTCCCTGATTATACAAATAGCACAGACAGAAAGTAATGGAGATACATGTAGTGGTTTTTCATTGTGTCCCTGAGGATACAAATAGCACAGACAGAAAGTAATGGAGATACATGCAGTGGTTTTTTATTGTGTCCCTCAGGATACAAATAGCACAGACAGAAAGTAATGCAGTGGTATCATGCAGTTGATGTTTTTTGATTGTGTCCCTGAGGATACAAATAGCACAGACAGAAAGTAATGGAGTTACATGCAGTGGTTTTTGATTGTGTCCCTGAGGATACAAATAGCACAGACAGAAAGTAATGGAGTTACATGCAGTGGTTTTTGATTGTGTCCCTGAGGATACAAATAGCACAGACAGAAAGTAATGGAGTTACATGCAGTGGTTTTTGATTGTGTCCCTGAGGATACAAATAGCACAGGCAGAAAGTAATGGAGTTACATGCAGTGGTTTTTGATTGTGTCCCTGAGGATACAAATAGCACAGACAGAAAGTAATGGAGATACATGCAGTGGTTTTTGATTGTGTCCCTCAGGATACAAATAGCACAGGCAGAAAGTAATGCAGTGGTTTTTGATTGTGTCCCTGAGGATACAAATAGCACAGGCAGAAAGTAATGGAGATACATGCAGTGGTTTTTGATTGTGTCCCTTAGTATACAAATAGCACAGGCAGAAAGTAATGGAGATACATGCAGTGGTTTTTGATTGTGTCCCTTAGTATACAAATAGCACAGGCAGAAAGTAATGCAGTGGTTTTTGATTGTTGTGCCTCTGAAGATACAGATAGCATGGATAGAAGAAAGTAGTTGAGGTACATGTATTGGTTTTTTATTGCTGTGTCCTTGAGGATGCAAATAGCAGATAGAAAGTAGTGAAGATACAGTGCAGTGGTTTTTGATTATTGTATCCCTGCAGACAGAAAAACTATATAAATCCTGTCTTGATATACAGAAGTGAATCATGGACAGTCGGTAAATTAGTGAAAACATTATTGGGAAGCTCCGGAGATGTGGTTTTAAACGAAGAGAACTGGTTGACCACATCAGGTTGACCACATCAGGGGGAGACAATCTACATTCTTTGGTCATATGATGAGAAGGAGAAAACTGGAGTTCATGCAATCGTAGGAGGGGAAGAGAGGGAGTCAGAGAAAACAGATGCTAGACAGTTTGACATCATGGCATGGAGTGTTATCTGTGTCAGAGTTGACTGAAAGTACACGAGACAGAAAGTTATAGATAGACATGACTACCAACACCACACTGCATAGGCTTTAAGAAGCAGATACTAATAGCACAGATAGAAGAAAGTAGCGGAAGTACATTTAGTTGGTTTTTGGTTGCTATGTCCTTGAGGATGCAAATAGCAGACAGAAAAATAGTGGAGATACGTGTAGTTGTTTTTGGATGCTGTGTCCTTGAGAAAAACCACTTTGATTGAAATATTGATCTTGTTTGTGATTTTTTTATGTTTTGCTGGATCAATAACTTTAAGATGTCTGAAAAATATCTTGAATGATATCATCATTGCTGTATTTTTATTGATTACATTTATTTAGTGTCCTGGTTGCTATTTTGTCTTGTTCTTTCTGCTGTTGCAATTATTCCAGGACTTGTGTTCTACTTTGTGAGAGAACAGTGATCCAGAATCCCTCACTTTGAGGGCCCCTACCTATCTCATGTCAGAAGAAACAATCAAATCTAATCACTAGACTGAAGCTAGGGCCACTGTGATGGTGGTTCCGTAATAAGGTAGATGTTTCCCTCCTCAAAATTAAGCTTAGCTCCTAGGTTGACCTGCTGAAAATGGGTACCAGGTAATATCCTGGGAAATAAAAGCAGCCAACGTGATGTTGACCACATTACCCATCATATGCCCAGTACTTCCCTGGTGTGTGTCTATATATATAATATATATAAGGTCTTTCACTTTACTGACTGCAGTGGTAAAAAAAGGTAAAGGACCCTTTTCTTTAGGCATATTCGGCATATAGACCTATATTTTATAGATCAGTCGGCACTTGGTGGGTGGTATGGTCAGCATCACGCCAGGCCCCTTTACTTCCCAGGAATGGAGGTAATAAGTGCCAAAATAATCTTTCTTTCTTTGTAACTTTCTTTCTTTGTAACACATCACGTATTCATGCTTATGTGTTAACTTGACAGACACAAGTTTTAATTTCACTAGGCAATTATGCGTTATATAGTTTGTAACTGCTTACTGATTGGTCGGCTTTTGATATCACTGTGGAAACAAACGCAAGGCAGTCTGCTGTCAAATCACCTGCAGCAGGGATAAAAACCAGCACCATGGAGTTTCAAAGTGCATTCTCAACGCCTAAGGCACAGACGCCAACAAGACACACACAAAAATAGAAGATTATTTTGTTTGAAAACATTTTTAATATGGGAGTCGCAGTGGTGTAGTGGCTAGATACTCGCCAGCTGATTTTTCCTGTCTGAGCCAGACATTTTTCAGTTTATTTTTCTCTCTGTAAAACTGACCTATATGGTCAGTGTCCTGGAAAATGAAGGTGGTCAGCATGAAGTTGACCACCTGAATCCGTCGAGTGCTGATTCGTCTATTAAATGAAGATTCTAGCATCATATGCATAATGGCATAAAAAGAGTCCTTCACCTCAGACCCAAAATATGATTCATCATCATAAACCATATCTGCAGTTAAGCGTCTTGGGAAGGAATTGTATTGTCATACCGTGAACGCGTAAAGTGTCTTTAAGGCTGTTGATCTGTATTTTTCGGGTCTGTCTACTTGCTCTTGTAGCCAATCTTCTGAGATGAAGTAATAAATTCTTGGAACGAATTAATGTATCACCCGCTTGGTACCGAAAGAGGTAAAGTATTAACAGTTGTGCAGTTAACGCTTTGAGTTCCAGGGGGTTTAGCTTCACAGGCCCAGGGAGTAGTAAAGAGAGTCATAAAATCGGCGCATCATGCGTTCATTGGGCTTCTAGGTAGGAACCTATGAACGTATGATGCGTTCCTAGGGACTCAAAGAGTTAATACATCTCCGTTTTGTGTGCCGAGCAGCAACAAAGAAATCAGAAGCACCCTTTCATTCAAAGCATAGAGAAAGAAACAGACAAGTTAACATAAAAGGTTTTTTTTTTTTGAAAGACAAAAAAAACTTTGTATGTCAGCCTGGAGAATGAGATTTTAAAATTATATAAAAAACAAAAAACAGGTTGACCACCCAGTAAAACAGTCAACTTATAGAGGTGGTCAACGTACGGAACAAGGTCAACTATACTGATACTCATCATGTAGCAGGTCCTTTGCAGAACGTCGCTCTCATCACAGTCTGCCTGAAAGAAACTCGGTCTCTCGCCAGTTCTCCTACCTCATGTACTTTTATACTCAAGGAGTCACTTATATCCCGTGCCCATCTTCGTGTCGGCTGCCCCTCCTTCCTGGTACCATGCCTTCTGCTATCATTTTTTCCAATCCCTCGTGGCGCTTGATATGACCAAAATATTTCAGCTTCCGAGACAGGATGCTGTTTATTAGCCAATCTTCCTTGATGTTAAGATCTTTCAAGATGTCAGTATTTCTCCTCTGCTGATACTACATTTCCTTAAACAGTTTATATTGTGGATATACTTCCGTTCGAGGTCAGATGGCAAACTTTTTAATCTGTCCAGGCTACGTGCAAGGACGAAGGTGCAAACGAGATGCCTCAGGGATTTTCTGTTTGCGGATGATGCAGCCATTGTGGCACATTCAGAGGATGATCTGCAGATCCTGATGAATCGCTTTGCAAATGCTTGCAAAGAATTTGGGCTTACCATCAGTCTGAACAAAACACAAGTGATGGGATTGAATGTTGGAAATCCACCAAACATTAGTGTGTATGACCATCAGCTGCTGGCTGTAAATGAGTTTGAGTACCTAGGCTCACGTATCTCAAGCAATCATTCTCTGGATGCAGAACTAAACAAACGTATAGGAAAGGCCTCTGCTATGTTTGCAAATCTCACAAAGAGAGTCTGGTCAAACAAAAAGCTAACTGATAATACAAAAATGAAGGTTTATGAGTCTTGTGTCCTGAGCACATTACTGTACGGCTGCGAATCCTGGACTCTCTATGCTCCACAGGAAAAAAGACTGAATACCTTCCATATGCGCTGTCTGAGACGCATCCTTGGTATATTATGGCGAGATCTTGTCTCCAACGAATGTGTGCTCACAAGAGCAAAAATACAATCAATGTATTGCATACTGAAGCAAAGACGTCTGCGCTGGCTGAGACATGTCTCCCGCATGGAGGAAGGTCGTATTCCAAAAGATCTCCTATATGGTGAATTGGTAACTGGGAATAGACCTACAGGAAGGCCAAAGCTGCGCTATAAAGATGTATGCAAACGTGACCTAATAGACACCAACATAGGCACAGAGACATGGGAAAAATCAGCTGCAGATCGACTACTATGGAGACAGAAAGTGAAAGATGGACTGTCACATTTTGAAAGAAACCGAACACAACGAGCTGTGGAGAGGAGGCACCGGAGAGTAAAACTGCCTCACAACGAGGGAGTATCTGCTTTTGTGTGTATCCTGTGTGGCAAAGACTGCCACTCCCGCATCGGACTTTACAGTCACAGCAGATGCTGTTCCCAAAGCCAGCGGCACATCTCCATAGTCCCCCGGGACTGACGGATGCCATTATTATATTGTGGAATAGAGTATCGTATGACACCATATCTAACTACAACACCCAAATTAAATCATATATTTTATCAGGGTTAAATCATTCTTTCTTTAAAAAACAAACAAACTAAGATGTCAATCTTGATCCATGTAATTCTCATTACAAACATTAGTAAGGGGACAAAACTTCACACGCGGGCACAAACTCATAGAAACAAGCTCACTAGAACCTGGGAGCTCAGGCCGCTGGAGCCTGGTCAAGAAGATTATGTCCCCTTTTGTTTTTTGCTTCAAAAGTTACTTGTCCAAAAACCACAAACTACTATTGTTAGTGACCTGTTACAATTATGATCATAGCACAAAGTGTTCCTTACAGTAACCAGTGATTTGTTACAGATAGTTTTTCCTATATCGGATACGAATGGGGAAAACAAAATAGAATAGCCCCGCTACTCCTAAACAAAAAGTGATGAAAACAGAGGCGGCTGCAGTTGGGCCAATGTGAAGAAATTAATCCACTGAAATGTGATTAAGAAACTTAATGAAGGGGGAAAGGGGAAAATACAAACATGCACTCATATGCACACACACAGAGAAAGAAATAACCAGAAATTTTAGCAGAAGCCTTTATCACAAATCACAGCAAACAAAACTGGGGCAGAGGATCCTGTTCACCCAAAGGGTGGTCAAATGAATTAAATATAGGAGGAGGAAAAGAGGATGCAGAATAAAACAAATAACCCAGGAAGCGAAAGTAGCAGTAGTAGTACTAATCATAATAATAATTTAAGGGTCAGAATAGTAGTAGTAACAAAATTGAAATAACAATAACACTGATGTTGATAATCATTTATTTATTAATAGTATTTTTAGTTTTATTACATTATCATTAACATTACCGTTACTATCATTACTTCTATTATTCTTACCATCACTATTATAATTATTCTTACTATCACTACTTCTGCTCCATTATTTTTTCCACGCCACCTTTTTCTCTTTCTATATTTTACAGAACTCAGAGAAAGAACACACATATTTAAACAAAACTTAAGTATTTGTAGCATTTGGTACATTATAAAAAGTCAACACCTAACCATATAACAACATGACTAAAGCCACAAAAGAAACTGAATTCACTACCCACAGTTGATTGCAACAATAGTATGGTGCACCCACTGTTCATAGGGCAATGGCAAACTACTGAATGTAAAACTGCCTAATTAAAAACAGTAAAAAAAAAAAATGTTATGGTTGGTTCTGCAAAATCCCGAAAAGGACAAATAACTTTTATCAAAAGGGTGACAAACCTACATGGTTAACGCTGTTACACATAAAAACAACTTAAGTAACTTTCTGATGAACAAGGTAATACTTGTATAATTATCCAACAATACCACCCATAAAAACAACAACTAGCAAACATAAAACATAAAAACAAGAAAAAATATGGAATACTCCGAGTCACCTTTTAACAATAAATGTCACAGAATGTAACTAGTAACAGATGTATGATCAGACTCCTGTATATGCTTTCTAAATGGTACTACCAAATCTAAATACAAACAAAAATGTAAATAAAGGAATGTTGACCTTAAATAATTATGGTTTACCTTGGCAAAAAACAAATCTGTTGCCGTTTGCTAGGCCCAATCAGGCAGTTAACAAGCAATCAAAAAGGAATCACTAGCACAAAATAAAATCTGGACAGTTTGTTAGCTTTGTTTCTGATACCTGAATCATTACCACACTAAGTGGCAGTGATTTGTTCTGGCTTTTGTTTTGTTTCAGGCATAATGTTGTCAGCTATACAGTAATAAAAGGGAGTTGCCGTGGCATTGGTGACTAGACGCCCACCTGGCGGATCGGGTGGGTACCAGGTGCAGTCCTGGGAAATGAAGGCAGCCGGAGAGATGCTGACCACATCACCCACCAAGTGCCGATTGGTCTAGCCCTATATTCCCAATATGCCTAAAAGCGTGGAAAAATGACTTTTACTTTTTATACAGTAATAAACAATTTGGGCTGAGTACTGGCACCTTTTTTTTTGACACTGTGGAAGTACTAGCACCTCCCCCTTCCCAAGTGGGGATGTCTGCAGGGACCAACCTAACACTCCCTCAAAGTAAAGGTGACCCGCTTGATGCTGACCACCACTAAAGTGCCAATTAACCCATCAAATTATATTTCTAGCACTATGTGTCAGACGCGCCAGAAAAGCCTCCAAGACTGTCACTAATACAGCATTTCCAGGCAAAACTTCTGGCCAAGAGAGACACTGGTGGAAGCCAAACTTTATGGGCCACTAAGTGAATTACAAATGACAGTGAAGTTCATACTAGCGACAGCATTGCAGGTATAGATAATTTATTTGAAGCGAACGAAAGACGAAGAAGAATACTTGACTTACATGCCACTTTTCTCAGCTAGCACATTTTCTTCCTTCCACACAATTCTAATACAGTCAAGTCCACTTGAGTCTAACTCGGATAAGTCAAATTTCGGTTAGGGCGAAATGACCAGCTTAGTCCTGGCAATTTTCTCTATTCTGTGTGCTGTCTGGATAAGTAGAAATCCTGATAAGTGGAAGCATTTTCTTGCGACCCTGCGACTTCTACTTATCCAGACTCAACTGTATATAGTCATCGAGAACGATTGCCATGGGTTTAAAGTGTTATTACAGTGCAGACCGCTTAAGGCGATCTCAGATCTGTCGAATTTCTGTTGTGAAGAACAATTGGTTTATACCCAGCAATTTTTCTTGCTTGAGTTCTTTATTTGGATAAGAATTTTTGATAAGAACCATTTCTCGGGTTTCTGGTGAGTTCTCCTTATCAGATCTGCACTGTATACAAGTACTTAATGGACATACACATGTGACGTTTTGAAATGTTCAGAAACGTTGAAAGTTCCATGTGACCATAGTTTAATTAGTCGACAGATTATCCTCATTGCATGTTGAACCACTCAGTCCATAAGTGCTCGGATCCCCTGCTCAGTAAATCCCGCAGCATGAAGCAGCTGACAACACCTGTTCTGGTTGGTTTATTATTCTTCTTTGCCTACCGGCGTAGTGTTCTTGTTTGACGACACCCCTTTAAACTTGCCGTTCTTGCAGTCTGACCATAGTTGCAGATTCACAGTTCTCAATTGGTTCATGCTAAGGACTTATATCTCATACAGCATTCAGTATGTCTGCCTGGTCCATGGCTTGTCCGGCTCATTGACCATGGGGATTAAATCAGCACTAAGAATATAAAAAACATCCAGCACTTTAAAGAGAGGGTCACTGCAGCAACTGCAACATAACTCAGGACATGATTTAGAAGATGTAACTGGAGACTGAATACCACCTAGACACCACTAGGGCTACATATCAAAGTGTACTAAAGCAAGTCTAAACTTTTAAGCTTTTCCAAATATTTCAAGAAGCCACATGTGTACATCCATTTAGATACTTTCTTTTTTAAAATAGTTTAAAATTCCGGCAATAATTTACGATGACCCTGTATAAGTAACTGGCCAGGCTTGAACCCTTGGGAGCAATGGTCGCAGGGATGAAAACATGAATGAAATGACTTGCACGTCTGCCGGTCAGCACAATGGTTTTGTGTTCAAAACCTCTTTAAGATGAGGATTTGTTTTCAGTTTCAGCAGAGTAAAATGGATAGCAAGAAATTCCCTTGGAATGAAGTGTGATAATGATCCAATAATTGATCTAGTGTTATCAATGTAAAAATATGAAGGTTCTCTGTTTTAATTATGGCATCAAAACAGTCAAAGTAACTGGCCAAAATGCTCCACTTAGAAGTGTGAGGTTTAGTCAGCATACAGTGAAGACCACTTAAGGCAATCTCAGATGTGGTGAAATTTTGTTGTGACAAAAATTTGTTTAACCCTGGCAATTTTTCCTGGTTGAACATTCCACCTGGATAAGAGGATTTCTGGTCAGAAGAACCATTTCTTGGGTCTCTGCTTTCCCCTTATCAGGTCTGCACTGTACTAACTTTCAGTCATCAGTTCATTTACCTCTGTTAAGGGAAAAATAAACGCCCATTTTTACACCAGTGATGCAAGGCTAATATTTTTTTTAGACCAGACGGCACTCAGGTGATGATGTGGTCAACATCACACAGGTCAAATTTACTTTCTAGGACATTACCTGGTACCCATTTTAGGATGGGTGCACTTGGTAGCCGATGATCAATTTGGAAAAATATTCGTCTTGATGTGGATTATAAAACCAAAAAGTATTAGGCAAGAATTGAGCACTGTGATGTCAGTTCTAAATAACTGGTCAAAAGGATGATGTTTTTCTTTCCACATCTGTCAGATGCAGTACTGTGATGTTAATTCTAAAAAATCAAGTCAAATATTTTCTTTCCATGCCTGTCAGATTAGTAGGGACTGTCATCACAGTACTCCAGACAGAACCATAGTTGCTTCGATCTACTCCTCAGCAGCTCCACAAGCGTAAAATGACTGATCAGGCCTACACTGATTCCCAAAAACTCTAGCGCCGTCAGTGACATGCTCATGCCTGGCAGCTTCAGGCTGTACCCTCATATCAAACAACCTGAACAGAGTAAAATCTTGAATTAAGAATCAACATCATAGCACTCAGGGCACTCCATCACCATCTTCAGGAGCTAGCCAAGAGTTTCAATTTTGATGGTACCAGTAACTGTCTGATTGTACATCTGTCTGGCCTTTCTCTCTCGAATGTTGAGCGTCGACCAGATCCCCTGGTACCTCCCCACAGCGCCATTCTTCTCAGACTGTAATGATCTATCTGTGCCTCCGCACTGTTCACTCGCTCCCAAAGAGCCCCCACAACATCCAGCTTGTCAAACATCAGTTCACCACCAAGTGCTGCATAACCAGCCAGTCCGTCTGCCTGCTCATTTCCCAACACACTGGCATAACCTAGAGAAAATATCCAAAGGATGCTAACTACCTGGGACCTCTGATGTGATGCTTGCCACTCTGCATGGATAGGGTAAAGAGTCATGCTTTCTCAATATGCGTCACAACATCGCTTCTGTCCAGTGCCGGACCAGTCATAGCATTTGTCAGCAGCTAAATGCACTTAGATTGTTTGATTTTAAATAACTGATCAAATTAATTATATATAGTGGCGACTCTGAATCTGATCATAATACATTCCAAGACATTGATAAAAAAACCTCACCCAAAAAATTACCGAGAATTTGAATTTCATCACCCACATGAGATCCTAGTGTTCTTAACTGTATGGCCAGCTGTGTCATTGCCCATGTCATAGTAGTGGGGAAGGAGAGCTCTGTATCATAGCCTCTGTGGAGATGAGACTACAGCATTAAGTTGGGGGGTCTCTACAACATCCTCACTCTGACAGACACTAGCTCACTACAAAAGGCTCCTTAGGAAAGCAGCAGATTTATTCACAGACTCCTAGATCTGATGTACCATGAGCTAGCTGTTATTTTCTGGTGTTTTTTCTGGTGTAATAGATCTGTACACTGACTCCTAGATCTGATGTACACTCATATCAATGTACCATGATCCTAGATTGATGTACAAGTTCCTACATATGACTCCTAGGATGTACCACTTCTCATGCTCCTATCGATACCATGACTCCTAGATCTGATGTACCACTGGCCATGACTCCTAGATTTGTACAATGAGTCCTAGATCTAAGATCATGTACCATGACTCCTAGATCTGATGTACTGACTCCTAGATCTTTTACCATCCCCAACACTGACTCCTACATTCTTGACGTACCATGACTCCTAGATCTGATGTACACTGACTCCTAGATCTGATGTACACTGACTCCTAGATCTGATGTACACTGACTCCTAGATGTGATGTACCAAAACCCTAGATCTGATGTACCATCCTAGATCTGATGAATGCTTAAAATCTGATGTACTGCGCTAGATCATGAGACTCCTAGATGATGACAGATGTAGAAAAACAAACTCCTAGATCTGATGTACAATGATAGGCATGTACACTGACTCCTAGATCTGTGGTCCTAGCACATGATCTGGCAGAGATCTGATGTACCAGACTCCTAGATCTGATGTCCTCCGTCTGCCAATGACTCCTAGATCTGGTGTTGACTCACTAGATCTGATGTACCCACGTGCCAGACTCCTAGATCTGATGTTTCCTAGATCTGTGCCAGGACTCCTAGATCTGGTGTACACGACTCCTAGAGATGTACGTGACTCGGATTTCCATGACAAGATGTCCAAGACTCCTAGATCTGGTGTACAATGACTCCTAGATCACCAACATCTATGTACTTGAAAATGACTCCTAGATCTGATGATTAGATCTGATGTACACTGACTCCTAGATCTGATGTACACTGACTCCTAGATTGATGTACACTGACTCCTAGATCTGATGTACACCCTAAATGTACAATCCCCTAGATCTGATGTACAATGACCCCTAGATCAGTACAATGACCCCTAGATCTGTCCTAGATCTGATGTACATGACTCCTAGATCTGATGTACAAATCTAATACTCCTAGATCTGATGTACACTGACTCCTAGACTGATGTACCATGACAAGATCTGATGTACCACAGATCTGAAGAGATCTGATGTACACAGACATCTATGATGACTGATTTTGAAACAATGACTCCTAGATCTGATGTACAATGACTCCTAATACAAGTTAAGCACATGACTCCTAGATCAATGACTCCTAGTGACAAAAAAAAAAACTCCTAGATCTGATGTACAATGACTCCTAGAACAATGACTCCTAGAAGTACAATGATCCTAGATAAATGACACTTTACTGATCTGAAACAATCTGATGTACCATAGATCTGATGTACATTGACTCCTAGATCTGATGTACCATGATCCTAGATCTGATGTACGGATCTGATGTACAATCTCACTGACTCCTAGAGATGTACAATGTTATTGTAAATGACTTTGATGTACTGACCCTAGATCTGATGTACCATGACTCCTAGATCTGATGTGTTTTTACTCCTAGATCTGATGTACCTGACTCCTAGATCTGATGTACAAAGATCTGATGTACAATGACTCCTAGATCTGATGTGAATGACTCCTAGATCTGATGTACCATGACTCCTAGATCTGATGTTGACTCCTAGATCTGAGTACAATCTCATGTACAATGACTCCTAGATCTGATGTACAATGACTCCTAGATCTGATGTACAATGACTCCTAGATCTGATGTACATACTCCTAGATCTGATGTGACTCCTAGATCTGATGTACAATGACTCCTAGATCTGATGTACAATGACTCCTAGATCTGAGATGACTCCTAGATCTGATGTACCATGACTCCTAGATCTGATGTACCATGCCTCCTAGATCTGATGTACACATGACTCCTAGATCTGATGACTCCTAGTATCCATGATGTACACGGACTCCTAGATCTGATGTACATGACTCCTAGATCTGATGTACATGACTCCTAGATCTGATGTACCATGACTCCTAGATCTGATGTACCATGACTCCTAGATCTGATGTACCAGACTCCTAGATCTGATGTACAATGACTCCTAGATCTGATGTACCATGACTCCTAGATCTGATGAGTCCTAGATCTGGATGACTCCTAGATCTGATGTACTCACTCCTAGATCTGATGTACCATGACCTAGATGATGTACACTGACTCTAGATCTCCAACTCCTAGATCATGTGACCCTAGATCTGATGGCACCTCCTAGATCTGATGTACACTGACTCCTAGATCTGATGTACAACTGATCTGATGTACTGACTCCTAGATCTGATGTACACTGACTCCTAGATCTGATGTACCATGACTCCTAGATCTGATGTACACATGACTACTGACCAGATCTGATGTACCATGATCTGTCCTAGATCTGTATGACTCCTAGATCTGATGTACAATGACTCCTAGATCTGGTGTACACTGACTCCTAGATCTGATGTACAATGACTCCTAGATCTGATGTACATGACTCCTAGATCTGATGTACAATGACTCCTAGATCTGATGTACCATGACTCTAGATGTGTACATGACTCCTAGATCTGGTGTGCAGACTCCTACCCATGACTCCTAGATCTGATGTACCATGACTCCTAGATCTAGACTCCTAGATTGATGTACAATGACTCCTTCTGCCCTGACTCCTAGATCAAAAGTACCATGACTCCTAGATCTGATGTACCAACTCCTAGATCTGGTACAATGAGAGATCTGATGTACCATGACTCCTAGATCATGTACACTCCTAGACTGGTGAGATCCTAGATCTGGTGTACAATGACTCCTAGATCTGATGTACCATGACTCCTAGATCTGATGTACACTGACTCCTAGATCTGATGTACCATGACTCCTAGATCTGATGTACACTGACTCCTCCTAGCTCTGATATCATAGCCTACTGACTCCTAGATCTGATGTACACTGACTCCTAGATCTGATGTACAATGACTCCTAGATCTCTACAACATCCTAGACTGATGTACAGACTCCTAGATCTGATGTACAAAAGACTCCTAGATCGGATGTACACTGACTCCTAGCAGATTGATATTGACTCACAGACTCCTAGATCTGATGTACAATGACTCCTAGATGTGATGTACAATGACTCCTAGATCTGGTGTACATGGCCTCCTAGATCTGGTGTACACTGACTCCTAGATCTGATGTACACTGACTCCTAGATCTGATGTACAATGACTCCTAGATCTGATGTACAATGACTCCTAGATCTGAAGTACAATGACTCCTAGGACTGAAGTACAATGACTCCTAGATATGAAGTACAATGACTCCTAGATCTGATGTACAATGACTCTTAGATCTGAAGAACAATGACTCCTAGATCTGAAGTACAATGACTCATAGGACTGATGTACCATGACTCCTAGATCTGATGTACCATGACTCCTAGATCTGATGTACAATGACTCCTAGATCTGATGTACCATGACTCCTAGATCTGATGTACAATGACTCCTAGATCTGATGTACACTGACTCCTAGATCTGATGTACCATGACTCCTAGATCTGATGTACACTCCTAGATCTGACAATGACCCTAGATCTGATGTACAATGACTCCTATCTGATGTACAATGACTCCTAGATCTGATGTACAATGACTCCTAGATCTAGTACAATGACTCCTAGATCTGATGTACCATGACTCCTAGATCTGATGTACCATGACTCCTAGATCTGATGTACCATGACTCCTAGATCTGATGTACAATGACTCCTAGATCTGATGTACAATGACTCCTAGATCTGATGTACCATGACTCCCAGATCTGATGTACAATGACTCCTAGATCTGATGTACCATGACTCCTAGATCTGATGTACAATGACTCCTAGATCTGATGTACAATGACTCCTAGATCTGATGTACCATGACTCCTAGATCTGATGTACCATGACTCCTAGATCTGATGTACAATGACTCCTAGATCTGATGTACAATGACTCCTAGATCTGATGTACCATGACTCCTAGATCTGATGTACAATGACTCCTAGATCTGATGTACCATGACTCCTAGATCTGATGTACCATGACTCCTAGATCTGATGTACAATGACTCCTAGATCTGATGTACAATGACTCCTAGATCTGATGTACAATGACTCCTAGATCTGATGTACACTGACTCCTAGATCTGATGTACAATGACTCCTAGATCTGATGTACCATGACTCCTAGATCTGATGTACAACTATTAGGTCTAATATACAATTACTAAAGATGATGTACAATGACTCCTAGACCTGATGTACAATGACTCCTAGATCTGATGTAAAACTATTAAGTCGAATATACAACTACTAAATCTGATTTACAGTGACCACTTACACTGAATGTAAGCCACACTTGTTATGTTTGTTAAAAAACTATAAGAAATATTTTTTTTCTAAAAACCCTATTATTAAAAAACACTATGACCCACTTGAGCCTAACGATAATGACCCTTCTTCCCAGCAAAAATGAACCAACCCGGCAAAAGTATTATGCTCAAGTCTTTTAATACAGCAATGTCACAGACACATGCTCAAGCCTGAAGCCATAGTTTTATTAAAATGCTTATAAAAATCTCTTCTTTAAAAGATATAAAATAATTACCAACAAAAATAAACTATAATAAACACAATACACGCATACGCACACACAACTGAGTATGAACAAATTCGTGCATCAGATACTGCCTGAGTTAAAGAAGCATTTAAGGAAACCAGTGACTTTCACTGTCAACTTATCTTTTAAATAACAGACTGGAATTGTGATAATAATATGCTCTGTTGAAGGAATATGCATCAGACTGTTGTAAACAAAACAAAATGCATAAATAAACTATTTTTTAAAAACATACAGCATAAAACATGTGGGCATACAAGAAAGCAAAATTGACATTTGGTTTTAAAGATAACAATGAAACCTATCTACATGAATACATGACAGGATTTTATTTTAAAAAAAATTTATCACATTCAAAATCAATGTGAAGTCATCATTCTGTACATAATTGTAACAATGGAAAGTGTCTTCCTCAGGGTGTAGATGTAGTACTTCAGCCAATCATTAACAACTACCATTACATAATGTACAAAGTTATTGCCACATGGGCTGATGATATCTCAACAAATAAAAGTATACATATATACAAGCAAAATTCCAAATCCCCCTCCAGAACTGGTTAAAAATCAGGCTTAAAAGTTATTAAGGATTCACAGACAACTAAATTTAACAACAACATGTTTTTATCATCACTCAAAATTATCCACTGCGACTAAGCCATTTATCTGCCCTGTGCTCTGAAGGTTGTGGTTTTGTTTCAGAGACTGTGCTGTTCGGTTCACTGTTGCATTTGTTTTCTTCAAATGGAGACTCCTGGAGATTGCCTATGGAGTGACAAAGTTTGTGCTTTCTGATACTCTTTCGGCTAGCATTCTTCACTGAGAGAGAGAGAGAGAGAGAGAGAGAGAGAAAGAGAGAGAGAGAGAGAGAGAGAGAGAGAGAGAGAGAGAGAGAGAGAGAGAGAGAGAGAGAGAGAGAGAGAGAGAGAGAGAGAGAGAAAGAGAGAGAGAGATAGAGAAAGAGAGAGACTGAGCACTACAGGATAGAACCCGGTGTGATGAAGTCGGTTCTCCCAACTTTAAACCTTAGTCTATTTTTATAACTTCTAGATCCAGAAACTTTTGACAAAATATACTGGGGATCGGGAAAGAAAGGGCCACACAACACATTCTGTGACTAAAAATGCTAAGTGTTAATTCACAATGGATAACTTCTAGCTAATATTTAGTCATGAGGTTAGAATACCTTCTACTGCAAGAATATCATGTGATAAATATGAACATGAACTCAGCACTGCCTCAAGCGACCACAGAGAAGCACGGTTACATTACCAAGTGTGTACTTGCATTGATGCGGTTGGTAAGTGTTAACAAATTCCTCACTGATCAAAGATGATGTAACAACATAAATATACTAAACATCTGGTTTGCATGTGTAGGTTTCGTCTTTGTTAACATTAAACTTTTACTGGTGACTTATCAGTGTTAACATCAAACTCTCTGAAATAGGAAAGCGTTAACAGGAGATTACTCTATATGCTGGCTCAGTGCTAACTTTAAATGCCTCCAGATGATTGGCTAATGTCGAAATCAAATTCTGCTACACAACTAGGCAGTGTTAACATAAAATTCTGCCACAACTAGGCATTATTAACATCAAATTCCTATTCTCCATTAATCCAAGCCTAAACAAGTTAAAATTTAGCTTGTATCTATACAGCTGATCAAAGTTAACATCAAATCTCTCTAAACAGGCAACCTCTAAATCAAATTCCTCTAGCCAACTGGTCAGTGTTAACATCACATTTCTTTACATGACTGTTCAGCATTACAAAAATCACTACTTCCTCCAATAATCAAGTGCCAACACAACAAACTCAACATCCTTAACTAAATCTTTGTGATCTGCCGGTCCTCACATCAAATTCCACAACAGGGTTTGGCAGTGTTATCAAATTCCCACACTCAGGAATGTGGATGCATGAAAATGTACACCTTAAATTCACTGAACCACCAAGCTATCAGCCAGACACTGACAATCACATGTGCAGAAACAGTGTAAAGTTTTCAAATTTATGCAAAATTCACGGGCTTATTTATTACTGTTATTTTTTTTTTTTATATATACATTTTACATTGTCATCTTAATACCAAGGGTTGCCAAGAATAACCACAGTGTGTCCAGATGTGCTTAACAATCTGGCAGGCTTGGGAGTGATCTGTGAATGGACACGCTGCTGTCAGACGAAGCTACGTCGGCCCGAGGATGGCTATCATCAATTTTGTTCAGAGGAGGTGATCAGAAACTCGTCACTTCGCTTGTGGGTGTCCAGGGCTTTGATCATGAGCATGTCATGGGGGAGCTCAGACTTTCGTCGGAGTAATGGTTTGTCTTTCTTCTTCTTTTGAACCTGTGAAATACAACAAATGTAGAATTACAAACAGGCAACTTTGTGCATTACAACTGTTTATACTCCTTTTTTTACAAATTGCTTACTTGAATGTATACAAACAAATCTGATAGTGATGGATTTATAAAAGTTCTAACAAGTTGTTCCATTTTCTCTATAAGGACACACTAAGCTTTCTTATCTGAGCATATCAGGGAGTTTGTAATCAATATTAAGTTGTTGAGTGTTTATTAATATTTACTAAAAGATGTATGAATTAAATAATGAATGATAGGACTAAGGCCTGAAGGTCTGAATGTCATTCAGGCCTGTGTGCCCAATACTTCACCATCTGAGAATTATATCTGTTCATTTATCTTGTGTAGATTTTGTTTGTATTTCTTCTTTTGTACATTTAAAATTTTTGCACTATCTTATACTATACTTTTCATCTATCGTTCGTTACATTCTGCTAAATCGTACAGTGTAGTTACGCAGGACCTTCTACACTAAATAGGTAGCAACCATTTGTGTCACCAGATCTCTACAAACAAAAAGCGTATAATGAAATGTTTCTACACGTGCTGACAAATGACAGTCTTCATAGTCTTGATAAGGTATAGAGATTAAAATACAGTCTATAAAATCTATACATAAAACATAGTCTCTACAAGGTATAGAGACTAAAATATATTGTATAAAATGTATAGATATAATATAGCTCAGATAAGGTATGAAGATAAAATATAGTCTATTAAATGTATAGATAGAATAGTCTATAAAATGTATAGATAAAGTGGACTTGATAGGGTATAGAGATTAAAATTAATCAATAAAATGTATAGACAAAATATATTGTCCTAGTAAGCTATAGAGATTTACACAGTCTACAAAATGAACAGATACAATATATTCCCAAAAAGTCATGAGATTAAACATCCACAAAATGAGGATAAAAAATAGTCCTGAAAAGGTATAGAGAAAAAAGTAATCAATGAGATGTATAGAAAAAATAGTGTATACAATGTTTAGATAAAATAGTCCTGATAAGGTATATAAAAATAAGGTATGAGAATAAAATATAGTCTATATAATGTATACATAAAATAAAGTCCTAATAAGGTATATGATAATAAGGTATGAGATTAAAATAGTCTATATAATGTTTATATATTGTGCAGTCCCAATAAGGTGTATAATAATAAGGCATGAAATTAAAATATAGTCTATATAATGTATACATAAAATAGTCCCAATAAGGTATATAATAAAAAGGTATGAAATTAAAATATAGTCTTTATAATGTATAGATAAAATACAGTCCTAAAAAGGTATATAACATGGCTTTTTCCCTAGTGGTATTGGCATCTTTTTCGAGGTATTATTTTTATCACCACTAATGTAACAGACACTCTGTAGTAAGTAGAAGCACTTAAAAAAAAAAAAAAAAAACTCTGTGGTGAGCAATCGCAACAGTTTTTCTATA
This sequence comes from Candidula unifasciata, assembly GCA_905116865.2. Taxonomy (NCBI): domain Eukaryota; kingdom Metazoa; phylum Mollusca; class Gastropoda; order Stylommatophora; family Geomitridae; genus Candidula; species Candidula unifasciata. The sequence goes on from CAJHNH020001028.1 coordinate 348,624, forward strand.
AACAAGATGGGTCTATAAAATGTATAATAAAATAGTGCCTACAATACATAGAGATTAAAATATAGTCTATAATACGTACAGATAAAATTTAGCCTCTATAATGTACATAATACAAATTAAAGCTATTTCCAAACAAATATTTAAAACAAAAATTCATAAAAACTTCCAACAAGTTGTTTACTAAAATAAACTCTTGAAAATAAAAGGTAAATTTAACCAAACATTGATTTAAAACTCTGAAGCAGAATGGTTTTTTTTTAAAAAGGATACAACTAAGATATTCTGAACAATGCAAGGTATGTGAGAACATACAAATTGGCTGACCCTTAACCTTAGATACTCTTTAAAAAAAAAGGCAACTTTTTATACCTTTGATGCGTCAGGTATGGAAGGCTAGAGCAAATATTTGTATACGCTAACTGGCACTCGATGGAGTCATGTCTATACTGGCCACCTTTACTACCCAGGTTATTTCCTGGTACCTATTTAAGGTTAGGGTCTATATAACAGCCAAGGACAAACTGAGGGAAAAGCAACTTCACTGTGAATTTCAAACCCAAGATCTTTAGGCCAGCAGTCGAGCACTAGCTGCTATTTTCTCACAGAAACTAGACACAAACAAATATATAAGGAAGATCCTCAACCCTGGGAACAATGCAAAGACAAATATCAAGCCTGAAAAACTAGATATTAACATTAATGGCCATCTCCACTTAAAACTCACAATTTATTGTTTGAAAAACAAAAGTATAACAAAGTATTTAAAAAAAAAAGCTTACAAATTCAGGCAGGAAGTTGTAAATAAACATTTGGTAGATGGGAGTCCCAAACACATTTATACAAATATACTTTATGAAGAAAACTGTTCTCAATAAGGAAGCCAACCTAAAACAAGATAAATAATCTAAATCATATGTGGCCAGGTGTCACCATCACCACAAAGGTGAAACTAAACACTGGATCGCTCAAGCTGGCAAAAACCACCACTCCGGACCAATGACTGACAACTTACTTACAGATTAACAAACTTGGCCTGCCAGGACAAGGCAAGAGGCTAAATAAAATTAAGTGACATGTTACTGAATGTTTGGCAAAAATTATTCAGCTGTTTTAGTCTAAAAATGTATCTCCAGAAAGCTGTTTACCCAAACTGTCTTGAATATATTAACTATGTTACGTCTAAGCATTTTGTCTGTTTATATGTAACAAAACTACGTTGTGCTGCCCTCCAACACAACAAGCATGTCGTAAAAGTTGACATATTAAACGTGTGTCCTTCTAAGTCAGAGTGCATCAGTGTGAGAGGCCAGGAGCCAACAGTCTGCATACAAATAAACCATATCTGTAAAATGGGTGTGCAGGTAGAGAACTCAAGTTCTGGAGCAAGACTGCAGTCCAGAAGTGGCGAACACAGAACTTTCTGCTGGAGCTTACAGCCGGTGAACGCAAAGAAGAGGGATTATTGGTAAAATAAATCCTTAATATATGGAACTGCCAGTTTTGACGAGAGTCATTTATTTCCTCCAACTCTATAATAAAAGAAAAAGTAATAATTAAAAAAAAACCTAAACATCAACATTGGTATAAACTCTCATAACAACCCTTATATATATATACCACATTACCCACCGAGTGCCGATTGTAAAAATATGGGTGCTCTTCCCATATGCCCGATGCGCCTATGGGCGTGTAAAGGGATCTTTACTTTACTTTTTTTTACTTATATATATATATATAGAGCCTTTGACAAAAACAGAAGCAATGATGGTGGGTTAGTTGGATGCCTGCCCCCTCACCCAGTCTTGGGTTCGAGTTCACACGGAGACAAACTTGTTTCCCATTAACCGACCATAGCTCCCAGGCTGACCCAGCGTTAAATGGGTACCAAGTAATGCCCAGGGAAGTAAAGGCCACCGGTGTGATGTTGATCATACCACCCACTAAGTGCCCGTATATAAAAATATAGATCTGGTTCTATACGCTGACCCGTGAGAAGTGTCCTTCGCTTAGTTTTACCAAAGATTAGCAGAACATACAATGGATTCAAAGAGTTCATAAAAACATGCATGTTAGACATTACAAACTCATTGAGTAACACACAATTCATTTCAGCTACTGAAATATGGGAAAAGGGGATATCTCACTCATACACACCCCTCCCTCCCCCAATTTAATCCCCTTTTCTACCCCTGGGACAGAAAACCTTTTCTGTCTTATTTCTATGTAGTGATTTTTATTTTTTTTGGGTATAAGGTACTAGCACCTACCACCACCGTTTGTTTTTGTATGCTATTTAACACTTTATCTCCACCTCTCTAATTTCTTTCTTTCTTTCCTTTAAATACAAAATCTCTCTTTTTCAATCCTCATTCTTTTAGTCTTGTTCTGCCGCCAACATATAGCATGAAGCTTTGATGAACAGTTTTCACAAACCTCAGAGACGTTCATATTTTTTTTCTTACGTTATGAGAAGAGACTAGTTATGAGAAGAAAAAAAATCTGGAACCTGTTCTGACAACTGGAAAGATCTGTGGAAATGGATATAAAGGATGGCAACACAAGATGATTTCTTAACAGCCATGGCACGGAAGGATGTCAGCACACCAACTGTTGAGGATCATTAGCTTTGGAGAGGCTCAATGGCCAAGCCAGTTGGCAAAGCACATCAAGATGAAGTCTGACAGGGACCAAACTGTCATGCTAACTGGAGTGCTTCAACACTTCACCATGGACTTCTTGCGTATGTAGTCTTCTTCGCTTCTTGCACATTTTCCGTATGGGTTATAAGGTCTCAGCCACACTGGAGGGGGGGGGGGGGGTATAGTTAAGTCGAGAGGATCCACTTCATTGCACAGGGTTTTGTCCCATATGGCTCGGTTTCTCTCCACAGAACCCATAGCCGCCTGCAGAGAGCAACACACAGAGCACGAGCTCCATCGCTATGGCAATAACCTTCACGGATCTCCGTAAAAATTGCACTTCTGAACTGAAAGGCACAGCTATGAAGTAAATCCCCACGACCTTCTGAGCATGAGGCAAACGACTTGATTACTTCACGTTTACTGGCTGTAAACTCTGGTAGAAAGTTCTGGCTGTCATCCATTTTTGGTCTTTAATCTTGGATCCAGGTGCACATCCATATTACAGATTTGGCTTATTGTATGCAGCTACCGGTTCCTCGTCTGTCAGGCAGATGCACTCCGGCTTTGAAGGAAACACCCTAATTAGAACACTTTTACTACATGCTTGATAGGGGGCAGTGGGTCTGCCCCCCCCCCCCCCCCCCCCCCTACGAGCCACAGAGCACCCCCCCCCCATGAGCCTACGGAGTCCAGACAGGGAGTATGTATCCAATTATGTACATTCAAGACGGACCTACAATCAGACTGCTACTGGCACGACTGGTATTGGAACTTTGCGCTGGCTGCTGAAGATGGGGACTGAGAGCTTATGGGAATGTCCTGAGTGCTGTAATGTCAGTTCTAAAATGAATTCAATTCAACTCAACTTATGTGCATTCACTGATACATTTTAAGAGAAAAGAAGAAAAAAAAAACAGCACTACGCCAAGGATTAAGTTGAAAAGTACTGGATCTACAAGTCTAACTAACATCCACTAAGATACTTGCTACAGAAAAGTAAGTTAATTTCTTTGTTTGCACATGCACAAGTTTCAACATATCAAATATTTATGACAGGACTAGATCTAGTAAATTAAATAAACATGCAGAGACTTTTGTGACACTGAAGTCTAACTAACAAGAAGAATGAAGACAAAAGTATTTAGTTCGTGTTTTGATGATTAGCTACGTTGATTAGTGACTCGGCATGATCAGCAAAAGCAATTAACATTAGAAGTTTAAGTTAAGTTTCGGTTTTCCAAAGATGGTAAATGTAACATCAGAATTAAGAAATAGATATGAAGTGAGAGATTTGCAAGTATAAGACAGATAAACATACATTAATCATGGGCCAGAGTGTGCAGTGCTCAGAGAAGATGGTTTAAGTGATTGCTTTGCAGCCTAAACGAACGAACGAACGAACGAACGAACGAACAAACTTTATTTTCAAAGGGTTAAGAATTGGGCACGCAGGCCCGTCTAACATTCTGCCCTTCCACTCTGCTCCTTTCATACAATGTTTCATTTTTACCTCATTTCATAGTTAATAGTAATAATAATAATTGATAATAATAATAATTAATAAAAAAAGGAATGCACAATTAAAAATTTGAGAAATATAGAAAAGAAACAAAAGAACAAAAAAGAGAAGGAAAAAAAAAAAAAAACAATATCTAAGTCTTAATTACAAATGCTGGAATGTGCTCTAATTTGTACTGACATTACTTGAACGTTTGAAAGAGTATAATAATAAGCCTATTCAAAAAATGTAAGTCTTACAGGTTGCATAATATAAACATCATCAAAAAAAATTAAAATATTAGTTACAAAATATGGGAATGCATTCGACTGACATCTTCAGTTTTTTAACAATAATAAGCTTCAGTTTTAAAACCTTCACCACCCACCGACCAAGTTCCCCAAACCCCCCCCCCCTCCCCGCCCCCCCCCATCCCTCCCCGATACCGTTAATAAGAAAATACATCAAAGCCTTAACATACTATAATCTTTTTAGGGGGGCATATAGTCTGTAGTGAAATAATAATCAAATAGTTTCCGATTGTATCTAAAGGGGTTATTGATATTTTTTATTTCCGGTGGAAGATTATTCCACAGCTGAGCTGCAGAGTACGCTAAGCTTGTTTTATATAGGTCTATTCTAGGTTTAGAGATATGCAATATGTTAAGGCGTTTGCTATGTCTTCCATTGTATTTAAATAATGGCCAAAGGTAACATGGAACATTTTTTTAGATATGATTTTCTTAATAAGTTTAGCTTTATTGAATAGTAGGCGTTCCCGGGAGCGGTAATAGCATGAGTTCTTTTATATAGGTGCGAAACAGTCACTTTCATGACTATTAGCTATTAAACGAACAGCCCTTCTGTGCAGTGCTTTCAGCCGTTTTGATGACTGAATTTGCACATCCATCCCATATTGTGGAGCAATAGTCTATGTGGGTCTGAATATGAGAAGTATAGAATAATTTCCTAGAGTTTTCATCCAGAAAGTTTTTAATTTTTGCTAGTTGGTATACCTTTGTAGCAGTTTTTGCTTAACAAGTGTTTGCACATGGGAGTTGAAGGTAAGATTTCCATCGATGATCAGACCTAAAGTTTTGTGCTCAGTTACACTTTCTACTGGTGTGTTACCCTAGGTAGAGTTGAAGGGTTCTATGAGAGTTTAAAGTGCACAGTTTTGTCTTGTTGTTATTAACATAGATTTTGTCTTACTTATGTTGATTTGCATGCGGTTTGCATAGCTCCAACTAACTACATTGTTTAATCTTGTTGCAAAGACAACTCTAGTATATTACAAGTTCGAGCATTTGAATGGATGGTCAGTCATCCGCGAATAAATCGCACGACGACGACAGACTTAAGGGCAGATCGTTTATGTAAATTGCAAATAGAAGGGGGCCAAGAATAGAAACCCTGAGGAACTCCAGAATTTAAAGTAGTAGTCTTTGATATAGATTTATTATGTGAAACAACTTGTTTTCTGTTTAATAAAAAAGATGTTAGCATTGTTAATAGGTTGGAACTCACTTTCATTGTTACAGCTTTCGGATAAGAATAGTGTGGTCTATCATGTCAAAGGCCTTTTTGAAGTCTATAAAACACTGCACCACATATCTTATCTTCGTTAATATTCTGATGCCAGTTTTCTATCATATTTGTTAAGGCAGTATGACAAGAATATTTTGGTCGAAACCCTGACTGGTTGTCAACAATAAGTTCATTTTGATCTAAATGTTGGAGTATTGTTTTGTGAATGTGCTTTTCTAGTGGTTTTTGATAGGGATGATAGTAGAGAGATAGGTCTATAGCTACTGGGAATACTACTGTCTAATGATCTAGATTTTATATGAGGATAGACTTTGGCAATTTTAAAGGCTGGAGGAAAGTAACCCTTGGCGATGCACTGGTTGTAAATGTAGGTTAATGACGTGCAGATAACTGATGCAGTACAACGAAGGATCCTATTGCTCACACCATCTAGACCTGATGCATTACTGTTTTTGAGATTAGCGAGATATTTAAAAACGTCATTGACTGACATCAAAGGCATGTCAGTGGGAAAATCTCTGGAGCATTTATTCTCACAAAATGTTGACAGCATGGATAAATCACATGGATAGCTCGGTATTGTAGCCTTTATCTGCTCTATGTCATCCTGAAAGTAATTGCTGAAATCATCAGATGTTATATTAGATGTTACCACACGTGTTGAAGTGTTTTTGTTTGTCAGTGTGTTAATTGCCTTCCATATATCCTTACTGTTTCTTTTATCTGATACTAGGTTTCTGAAATAGTTCTTTTTTTCCTTTCGAATAACATACTGTACTTTGTTACGCAAACTCCGATATGTGACAAAGTTCTTATCTTTGTGTGCCCTATCTCGTTCTCTCATAATGTCGACTACTTCCTGTGTGATCCATGGTGATTTAGTCTGATGTTTCACACGGACCTCCTTAACTGGCACATGTTTATCAAAAACCCCAAGGAAAGTCTTTAGCCAATATTCCAGAGCATCATCCGGATCAGGAAGTTGATAAACATGGTCAAGAGGTGAACTTAGCAAATCTAGTAAAAATGCCTCTTGACTGAAATTTTTGTAGCTTCTAAATTTTATGCTTAAATGTTTGTGTTTTGGAATTTTAGTTACCTTTTTCGACCATGTACAGCAGACAGGAAAATGATCGGACGTTGCAGTAGTGGGAACCTTGCATTCCACTATATTTTCAGGACGTGTTGTATAAATGTGATCTATAAGTGTTGAAGATGATTTAGTTACTCTAGTAGGTTGTTTAACTTGTTGTTGGAGATTGTATGAAGTAACTATATTCTCCCATGTGTTGTTAGACTTTTGAGTATCGATATTGAAGTCCCCAAGAAGTATGATTTCTCTGCCTATAGTAATCACTGCATCCATCATGGCAGTGAAGTTTTCATACCAAATGTTTCCAGCGCTGGGGTTGCGATAAAGATAACCAACTAGTAGTGGTTGGTGATTTTGTAGTTTTAACTCAAGCCAAACACATTCTATCTCACTACTTTCTAAGTCTAGCCTGCGGAAAACATTAAGTGAACTACATAAGTAGACCGCTATACCTGTCTCTTGTTTCTTATGTGGATCTCTTCTAATAACACTATAACCATTTATCGATACATCATCATCTGAGATGTAATCATTTAATCGACTTTCAGTAAGACCGAATATCTGAAAATGTTGACTAAGGATGAGGGATAATTCGGGCAGTTTGCCCATTAGATGACATATATTAAGATGACCTAATCTAAGACCAGCTCTACTGAGCCAGTTTTCAAGTTGGCTAGACATTTCCAGAAAGCGTAAAGTGCAAACGAGCAGTGCAAAATAAAAGCACTATGTGAGATAATAACAAGTAAAGGCAGAACAAAAGTAATGGGGAAAAAACGCACAAAAAAATATTAACGTGCAAGAGAGTAAATGACAGTTAACAATCAATGTCTTAGCAGCTCACAAGTTAAAATAATATAACAAGTATAATAGTAGCTTATTACACAGTCAATGTGTATATTTGTGTATGTGTATGTGCGTGTATTTGAGATTGTACCCCGAGACTGGTCGAGTGGGTAGCGGAGTACAGGCTAAGAAATACACGAAACGTTCAAAGGTCTGCTCAAAGAAAATTCAGTCAATGAAGTAAATACACGAAACGTTCAAGAAATACGACTCTTTGTGCTGAGGATTTGTATATCTTTAACAGGTATTGTATTCGACTGGCCTATACTGCAGTGACATCAGGAATGCCTGTCTAAGTAGACCAGGGCTAAAACGCATCAGATGTAACATATCAGGATTACAATGAATTGGATATTGTTGTTCAGGTGTGTAGCTGTTTCCAATAGCTGACCTCAGATTTTGGTCGGGGGAGGTCTGGCGCAACAGGGAAGCGCTAACGGAGGATGGTTGTCTGCTAGGAAGAGGAGGAAACATGTCCTCAAAGTTATCTCCCTCCTGTGTGAAGGTGGGTGTGGGTTGTTGAACTTGTAGCGGTCGATTTCCACTTGAAGGCTGCTGTGATACTGTGGTGGCGGGAGATCGGGTGTCAGGAATGTGGGCGATTTTCATTTTACTTGCCGTGACTGGCTTGTATCCTCTGGTTTGAGAATCGTGTTTAGTAGAAATGAGTGGTTTTCGTACTTCTGTGTTGGGTGTCTGTTGTGTTCTGTCTGGGTATTTCAAATTTTTGGCTAGTATGCTGGTTCCCAGAGTAGATGTGTGAATTTGGTCCTTATATAGAAGCTTTTTTGGTGCACCAGACTTTGCCGTAAAAAAGGGTGTATTGTTTATAAAATATAGATTGTGCTGACTGCAAAATTTCTCTAGTATCTTATTGTTAGAGTCAGCCAGACTGCGCTGACTGCCAAACTGGGGCACCAGTATAGAACTCAGATATATAGATGAATTTGGGCACATGCCACGCACTACGTCCAGTAATGACCGCAGCTGATAAGTAGTGATTTGTTTGTTGTTCATGGTGTCGTTGATTCCAATGTGAATGGTGGTTTTCCTGATGCTATTATGGGTACCCAGCCGCTGTATTCTTTCTGTTAGCCTGTCTACCCCTGCACCTGGTAGCGGAATTACAGTTACAACATCGCTCTCTGATGTGGACATACGACTGCTGTAAAGTCCTTTCAGTAAGGAGTCCCCGATAATAATATGGGTGGAGTCCTGAGATACATGTATTTGGGTTTCTTGGTAGCCAGCACGTCTTGCTGGGAGTTTCTGCCATCGTTGGCTTTCAATAATTCCATTTTCACGCACAACAGATGGTGCTTTCTTGACGTGTGTGCTGCATGTTGGTATTGTAGTCATTGGTTTATCGCTTGCAACCGACTGCTCTAGAAGCGCATCAAAACGATTGCTAATTTTAATGCCAATAGGATAAATACGTTCTTCTTCAACTTTGTTATTTTTATTTACAGTTGTGTCCTCTGGAGCTGCAAGTTTTCTATGTTGTTTGGACGGCGGTTCCAGTGACTGGACACTGTCAGTCTGAGTTGCCATGTTAACTGTTTGTGCACATCTAAAAGATTGAATAATACCTTTTAGTGTTTCATTTTCTTCTCTCAGGAGCGTTATTTCTCCCTTGAGTGTGGCGTAATTATCATTTATTTGATTATTGTTTTCAATGCTGGCAACGACAGCATCAGCAAGTGTCTTTAAGGCTGTTTCAATGCCTTCAACGCGACGCTGACAATCACAGATGGGCTGACTGATGGCAGGGACATTCTCTTGGTCAGTCAGTGTAGTTGTTTCGTCTGGTGCAATGTTTTGCAGATGTATTTTTTCTTCCGGTGCCACGTTCTGGAGAGGTATAGATTGTTCTGTTGCCACGTTACCGAGACGTGTTATTTTCTCTTGATGACGCTCCGGTAGATATTCAATAGCCAACAGAACTGGTCGATCTGCAGCTATTTGGGCCGGACTAGTAACATTAGTGTCAATTGCCTGTGTCAATTCAGAACTGCCCAACATTGCATCTGGCGACTGAGCAGGTTGTGGATTCTTACCAGAAAACATATGCACAACTGGGGATGACTTTAAAAACTCGTCATATGTTTTCTGGGCTGACAATTCCAAGGAAACGAATTCCACAGCCAACCACGATTTAATTGCCTCAACTGAGCCCTGGGCCAGTAATTTGTTTTTTGTGTGGTACAAATGAATTGTTTTCGCTGGTGCAATTATTTTGTCCTCCACGTGTGCGCCTTGTTTGTCTATTCTGTGTTCAATGTGTTCATGTTGGTAGTGTTTGATGAGACAGGACCGAAAAGCCTCATATTGGAAACTGTTAATAAAGGTAACAGTTAAACATTTTCCCTCACTGGAATGTTTGATGGTAAAGCCGGGCTTATTCAAACACTTACTGAGTTTATTTCGCAGGGCCCTGCCTGTGTTTAGCGAGTAAGTTTTGCAAACCGCTGAACGTAGTCCAGCTCGACCCCTGACCTTGACAGCGGGTGATATGGAGCCCTCCCCATCTCCCATTGTTCACTTGCACTGTAGTTCCCGCATCGCCTGGCTCATAGCTCAGCAGCCAGAACACAAGACCTGTGCTTCGATTGGCTAAACGAGTGAAACAGGAATGTGTTTTTCTCTCCTCTTGTTTGGTATAGCTATTGACTGGGTGACAAAAATATGTGCAGGAAATACAGACATTGACTGGGTGGAAAATACAAGTGGAGTATTTTTAATTTGCAGATAATACTGTTCTAAGTCAAATCTGTGATGACATGCAAAGAAAAACAGATGATTCAGCTCAAGTGTTGAATTACAAATCTGGTATGAAATGACAGACATCAATAGCAGATCAAGCAGATGTCACACTGGAGACAGAAAGAATTAAAGTAGCATGTCCATTTACCTATTTAGGGAGCAACTTTGACAGCCAAGGAAAGACAATGAAATAAATTATGAAACACAATTATATCGTTTTAAAACAGAGTTATGTATTTTTAATTCTACTGTTACTTATCGAACCTGTTCTGTTGTATGGCAGTGAATCTTGGAATGTGAGCAAACAAACTGAGAGTTTCAAGACATCTGAGATGTGGTTCTTGAGAAGAATGTTGTGAATACCTTGGTCTGCCAGAATAACCAACAATGATCGCCTGGAAAAGGCTAATGAAAGTAGAACATTATACCAATGAGAAGGAGACAAAGTTCTTTAGTTATGTGATGAGAAAAGGAGCACCGGAAAATATTGTGATGACTGGAAAGATCACTGGTAGAAGAGGCAGACCAAAAGAAAATGATGGTGGATGGCTTAAGACAGTGGCATGGAGGAATATCACCAGTAGAACTGATCCAGAACACCAAAGACCGAGATATGTGGAGATGCATGAATGCCTGTGCAAGCTGGCAAGGCACTTGATGATGGCTGTTATTCAAATTTTTAACCATGCCAGGGAAAGTTGGAGAGCCACTAAAGACATGGAACGCAAATAAAATGCCTTTGAAAAACATAAATCCTCAGGAAATCAATGAATATTACATGGAAGGGTTTCAAGAAAAGTGAAAAGTAAGAGAAATGTCTGGAAAATTGTAATTTCTGGATAATCGCTTGTATCAAACTTATAGGAAAAACAAGATGACGATATGTTTGGCATATCATGAGGGGAAGCGGTCAGCAAATCAGTAAAGAAGCACTAAAATTGGAAACAAAATGATGATGTCAAAAAAAAAAAAAAAAACTTAAGAAGAAAGTTGATAAGAAATGCTATTGGTGATGGACTGAATTCCAGCCATGATATCAAAAAACATTGTAGAGGAGAGAAGGGAATGAAAAATGGGTCAAATTTGGTACATGATGGCATGATAGGAGAATGGAGAATCATTGGTCAGTCAGTGATCATCAATGCGCGTGCTTACAGTTTTGACAGAAACAATGTGATTATTCAAGACATAAAGAGTGATGCTTCCCAATAAACGACACCTTTCCACACCTTCAAGGCTAGACCTATATTTTATAGACCAAACGGCATTCGGTGGATCATGTGGTCAATTCCACGCTGGCTGCCTTTACTTCCCAGGACTATACATGGTACCTATTTAAGGCTGGGTCGACCTGGGAAACAAGGCCACAACCTTCAAACCTGCTAAAGAGAGTCTAGCCGCTACACCTCGGCGGCTCCCATACTTCCCAATAAGCCTGCATATATGCAGACTTGATACTGACAAAGTGATGCACACATTTAAGTGTATACCTGTTGTCCTCCTACTCCTCCTGCAGACTTGATACTGACAAAGTGATGCACACATTTAAGTGTGTACATGTTGTCCTCCTCTTCCTGGAGACATATTTGGTTTCCTTCCCGTCCATTGCCTTCCTTGAACCAAAACAATCAACACTTTCAACCAGCATCCCTGAATAGGAAGCTTTAGGTTATAATTGTGACTAGGTTTATGTGCGCCATATAAAATGGCTCAGCACTGCTCGCCACTGAAAGTAGCCCTGAAAAGGACTTTTGTAGTGCTGATGCCATCAAAGGAGACAGACTCAAATGACCATGAGAAGGTCAGCACCGGTGAGCCAACAGGTGATCTCGTTGCCGATGGATGATTTCCTTCTTCATCTGACTTTATTTATAGAGGGGGGTTAGGGTGGGCCTTGGCGATAAAGTAAAGTAGTTTGCCCTGTGTGCTGAAGGTCATCAGTTGTTTCAGACTTCGCCCATTTGGTTCATAAGTGAAATTTTTTATAAAGATCCTTGTTGACTGCTGCTGGAGCTTCACAGTTCGTGCTTTAGGTGATGCTCTCAGCAGGTTACTGCACAGATCACCCGATACATGTGTTTTTTTTAGGTCCCTCTGGATGTTTTACCTTGTTCGTGCTTATTGATTCCTTCTTTCATTTTTTTAAAAATTATGTACATAATTTTTTTTTAACGAACATGTTAGTGATCTGTGTAAAATTGCCTTTTTTTCTTCTAAAAACAGAAACAAGATGGAGTAAACAAACGGTTAACATTCTGTGGGATGAAAATGTGTGTTTTTTTAAACATCAGTGTGTTCATATAAGAATGATCCTGCTACAGATCCAGTAAGCCAGTAGGGAATTTATTTGTTCTCAGGAAAATGCTCAAGAATTAAGGAGGAATTTGAAGATCAAATTATTCCTCACCAGGACGCTTAACGGCAGAAGTGGTTTATGATGATGATGATGATGATGATGATAATTTTAAAGGGGTCATTTTTTTTGTTAAAAGCGTCCCTGGGACGAAAGGGTTTACTTTTTTATTCACAACAAATTTGCAAACCAGCATTCACAAACATACAATTTATCATAACAAACGCAGGAAACCAATGCACATAGCTGGCTAAAAATGGTCAAGAACAAGGTAGAACTAAAACTAGTATACAAATAACAAGGAAATAAACACATTGCAAAAATCTCTAGGCTACTGTACTTACAAAAGAATTCTTTGCCTATGATGGATTTAGGAGAGAAAATATGACTTTAAAGTGAGCATTGCTGCACGTGCTTTATGATTAAATATGATGTATGTAAATGAAGAAATATGTACCTACAGAGTGACCAACATAAAGTGCATGGTTATCCTCCGACTAACGGTCGGTAAAGATGGCGGCCGCAAAATATCCTTTCGAGCCACAGTCACATGTCAATTACGCACTAGTGGTCACGAGCACACCGCGGCTGCTGTTAGTGGGTCCTAGCCATCTAGTTTAGCCCTATTCCACGGTGTGCGGGACACGTGGCAGTAGTCGCCGGCGCAACTGAGACGTGACTGTAGCTTGAAAGGATATTTTGCTTCCGCCATCTTTACCGACCGTTAGTCGGAGGATAGCCAAGTTCATGTGACATTCATAAATGAAAGAGTATCATACTGTGGAACGACTAACAGGGGTACATAACGATACTTGATAGACAAGTATCCTACTACTGAAGCAATAGAATCATTCTCAATCATATGTGTAAAACACAAATACTTTAAAACTCCTTATAACATCAACATCATTTACAAACCACTTGTCCTAAACATTAACAGTCTATGCAAACTTAGAGACAAAAATTATTCAGCAAACATGAAACAATTTCCTCTAGATTAGATATTCGAACCCGAATATGCCATTTAGATGTAACACATTTTTATCAATGAAGCAGGATATAGCACATGAGCCATTATAATGTTCCAGTTAGTTTACTGACTTACTAACACAGCAGATTGGGTTCCAATCCCCACTATTGGCATGCTTCTGCCCCAGCTAATAATGTTCTGGCATTCACCCAGAAACATAAAATAGAATGTTAAAAGCAGCCTGTACAATACTGGTCCAAAAAAAGTTTGCATGTTGTTAATTAAAGCCACAATTAAGTAATAAGCCCAACACCACAGCCTCATAATAGAGAGACAATTCAGCACACAAAGAAGAGTCAGATAAATTAGGTCAAAAAGAGATGGAAAGAATACCAAAATATGGCAAAGGATGGGAGCACAACTTAAAAAAAACTTGTCAAGGAGAATAAAGTGCAGAAACAGAACAGAAAAACCCTGAATCAGGCATTTCTGCACCTGAATTATCTCAGTAAATGCCGCTTACCCGGCTTTATCCAATGGTTTGACCCAGGTGGCCTAGTTGAATGTCATTGGTGCTATTTGTGCCTGGGCAGGGTTCAGGAGGCGTGGATATGATATTTACTAAACGAAATAGCATTCAGGGGACTTTTCTTGTGACCAAGATGACTTTTATAGCCATTTTGATGTCATAATTTTCCCACAGCCTCATTGTTAGAGGTCACAGTATGAGTCACCCCATTGATATTTTTAAAGCCTCTAGAAATGTACACCATTTAATGGTTCACTTCATTTGTGTTTACTGATTACATTAGATTAGCTGCATATCCTTTGAAGGATACTGAGAACCAATCCCAGCGTTTGTTAGATATTTGCTTTTACTAGGCAATTTTACGCTCAGTAGTTCTTCATTGTTTACTGAACGGTCGGCGGCTCTCCACATTACTACAGAAATTAATGCCAAGCGGTCTGCTACCAAATTGCATGCCCAAGCCAAATATATTTTCTTCAATACAGACATAAATGTTTTTTATAATGTATATATCAGCTGCCCCGTTTTCTTAAAGGATTTTATTTTGGAATTCCCGCAGGATCCTTTTTACAAAAAAAAAAAAAAAAAAAAAAAAAAAAAAAAAAAAAAAAAAAAAAGTTTCAGGACATGAGGAGTAAGCTTTAATGGCATATAAAGGAGATCATTTTACTCTGACTTTAACGTATCCACTATTTTCCCTTGATAAAGCATTCCCACTTGTATTCTACTTTCAAGAAGCAAGACACTCACATCTTTGGCCTCTGCCTCCAGTTTTTCCATGGAAACTATAACATCCCCCTCGTCCTCAGCAACACAGTTAGGGGAGACCGGTGTGTTGGACCCTTGACTGTTTGGGGTCGTCGTCGTCATCATTACTTTGTACTAGAAAACACCACAATAAATTGTTTAGACGGTAAGCCACTAGTAATGTCATGTGCTTTACAAGTGCATGTGTTTACAGTACTTTTATAATGACGACCCTGTTCTTCTCCTGATTTGTTTTGCGCACCTGTCTATGACAAGAGAAGGTAACTTTCTGTCTCAGACAGTTATTACCTAATAACTAGGACAGAGAATACTAAAGTAAAACAGCTATTGCAGCTTGGAGAGAAATATTTAAAGTAAAACAGCTATTGCAGCTTGGAGAGAAACATTTAAAGTAAAACAGCTATTGCAGCTTGGAGAGAAACATTTAAAGTAAAACAATTATTGCAGCTTGGAGAGAAACATTTAAAGTAAAACAGCTATTGCAGCTTGGAGAGAAACATTTAAAGTAAAACAGCTATTGCAGCTTGGAGAGAAACATTTAAAGTAAAACAATTATTGCAGCTTGGAGAGAAACATTTAAAGTAAAACAGCTATTGCAGCTTGGAGAGAAACATTTAAAGTAAAACAGCTATTGCAGCTTGGAGAGAAACATTTAAAGTAAAACAGCTATTGCAGCTTGGAGAGAAACATTTAAAGTAAAACAGCTATTGCAGCTTGGAGAGAAACATTTAAAGTAAAACAGCTAAGAAAGAAATGTGGAAATTAATGACCAGGACAAACTGATTTACAGTACATCAACTTGGATGATAATATGTCAAGTAACAAGTAGGGTAGAAAACAACTCTGGCAGAAAGCTATACCTAGAACAGAAAAGTTAACACACAGAACAAAAAGTAGCACCCAGGACAGCAACAACAACAAAAAATCCTAAAAGTACAGCTAGTCATTAACACAAGCACAGATAAGTGAGCGCTGTGGCCAGAAAGCCTTCATCAGGACATGACATGAATAGACATCATTACATTTAGAAATACACAAGAATACACAAAAATCCCTTAGCTATCTCCAAGAAAAATCCACGTCTGCTGGCCAGCTGAAGCTCTGAGGCACAAGAGAACATCCACGAAATAAAAATAGCACATAAACAAGAAATTAACAGCTGAGAAAGAAAGTAACAGGGTCAAAGTGGGTACAATTACTGACTGGCACTGACAGAATAACACAAGAATCATGTAGGTTTTGCTTGTTACAGAAAGAATGACGTCACAAGATTGTCTTATTTACAGGTAGGTGGGTGTCTGTGTACACTTTTAAGTTTTCTTCCTTTTGCACGTCTGCTACAAGCAACACACAAGCACTCATGCAGCAGTGTTTTCTCAGCCATGGCTGGTCCTGTCATGCTACTTAAACATTAACTGGCAACAAGATATATAATACCAGGAAAATGTCTGTCCGTGTGTGAGTGAGTCGAGGAGAGAGAGAGAAAAAGAGAGTTAGTGTGTGGACAGTATATCTATGTCTGTCTGAATGGGGCAGGGTGGATTTGTGTATACGGATGAGTACCGGCATACCTATGTCAGCAGTACATTTGCAGGCACCCATACAAGCAACTTATCTGGGTGTGTGTATGGAGACAATATACTTGAGCTCATGCGTGACAGAGCAGTACATTTGCAGGCACCCACACAAACAACTTCTCTGGGTGTGTGTATGGGGACAATATACTTGAGCTCATGTGTGACAGAGCAGCACATTTGCAGGCACCCATACAAACAGCTTATCTGGGTGTGTGTATGGGGACAATATACTTGAGCTCATGTGTGACAGAGCAGCACATTTGCAGGCACCCATACAAACAGCTTATCTGGGTGTGTGTATGGGGACAATATACTTGAGCTCATGTGTGACAGAGCAGCACATTTGCAGGCACCCATACAAACAACTTCTCTGGGTGTGTGTATGGGGACAATATACTTGAGCTCATGTGTGACAGAGCAGTACATTTGCAGGCACCCATACAAACAACTTCTCTGGGTGTGTGTATGGGGACAATATACTTGAGCTCATGTGTGACAGAGCAGCACATTTGCAGGCACCCATACAAGCAACTTATCTGGGTGTGTGTATGGGGACAATATACTTGAGCTCATGTGTGACAGAGCAGTACATTTGCAGGCACCCATACAAACAACTTCTCTGGGTGTGTGTATGGGGACAATATACTTGAGCTCATGTGTGACAGAGCAGCACATTTGCAGGCACCCATACAAACAGCTTATCTGGGTGTGTGTATGGAGACAATATACTTGAGCTCATGCGTGACAGAGCAGTACATTTGCAGGCACCCACACAAACAACTTATCTGGGTGTGTGTATGGGGACAATATACTTGAGCTCATGTGTGACAGAGCAGTACATTTGCAGGCACCCACACAAACAACTTATCTGGGTGTGTGTATGGAGACAATATACTTGAGCTCATGTGTGACAGAGCAGTACATTTGCAGGCACCCACACAAACAACTTATCTGGGTGTGTGTATGGAGACAATATACTTGAGCTCATGTGTGACAGAGCAGTACATTTGCAGGCACCCACACAAACAACTTATCTGGGTGTGTGTATGGGGACAATATACTTGAGCTCATGTGTGACAGAGCAGTACATTTGCAGGCACCCACACAAACAACTTATCTGGGTGTGTGTATGGGGACAATATACTTGAGCTCATGTGTGACAGAGCAGCACATTTGCAGGCACCCATACAAGCAACTTATCTGGGTGTGTGTATGGGGACAATATACTTGAGCTCATGTGTGACAGAGCAGTACATTTGCAGGCACCCATACATGCAACTTATCTGGGTGTGTGTATGGGGACAATATACTTGAGCTCATGTGTGACACAAGTGTATTCTGCATGAATGTGGGCAGCAGTAATGTGGCAGTCTAAGAAAGATCGGAGAGCACTGATGTAGATACACTTCTATTAAAAAAATTACCCATAACGGCACACAGAGACCCAGGTCAAGTAAGACAGTGAACAGGTGACTAAATTATACATATCTGTGTGATAAACCAGGCACGTGCACTACTTGTGTTACCATGAAGATGATGTACAAACATGCAACATCATGCAAATGTGGCACTATTAGTTTCACTGAGCAATACTGGACTGCCACTGTGTAGTAGCATTCATGATCAACTCATGCATTACATACACAAGGAAGCTTCCGACCGAAGGAAAAACAAGATTAGACCCACTGCCCCCTTAAGGAGTATATGTGACTAAACCAGGGTTCCTTCAAAGTCTGAGTGCACCTGCCTGAGAGGTGAGAAACCAACAGTCTGCACATCAGTAAGCATGTAAGATAAGGAACACGCCAAACTCAAGTTCCGGAACAGAACCATAAAGTCCGGACAAGGACTAATAACCAGAACTTTCCATCAGAGTTTACAGCCAGTGAATGTTAAGATGAAGGCGATACACATGCAGCCACGATGGACTGTCAAATTTATATGGCTTTGGGTTAAACTTAGTCTTAAAGGTACCATTTGGTGGTCGAGGTTTCAACGTCTCTGCAAACGCACCACCCCATAATTGCCCCTCACAGTCTCATTTCAAAACAGTGAACAAACAACCAGTCCCAGCAAAATTCAAAAACATGCACATGTAGTAAATGTATAGAAACAGCTCATAGAGGTGCCGACACAACAGTGGCTATCAGAACTGCAATATGTCGTTGATGGAAGTAGTCCAGCCACAACAAACTGGCATTACACACTCAATATTAATGCATAAGGTACTTAGACAGTGCAAATGCAAACCAGCCACCAGACATTTTACACAGGTACTAGATAATTTCTACAAATTGTTGGCTAAGGAAAGGTGACTACTGAGGAAGCTGGAGATCTTACTCCAACAGGTTATGACCTCTATATGTAAAGTAGCAAAACATGATACTCTTGTCATGATATCTATAGTGGGGCTATCTTTAACACTTTTAAACAGCCTTTTGGCACCTTTCAATCCTTCCAGAGGGTGGGTGTGAATTAAGGCCAAAGAAGGTCTTCTTTTCTAAAGCAGAAAGCCAGGGTAGTATTGTAGAGACCGATGCCCATGAAGTATGATCCATCTCTCGGCCTCCCTTGTTTACCACAAAAGAAAGGTAACACCAAAACATTTGAAATAAAGTATGATTTCTATCTCTCTCTCTGCCTGCCATGTTTACTCCAAAGAAAAAGTAACCAACACATTTGGAACAAAGCATGCTGCAAAAGCTGCAGGATTAGAAGAACCCCCATGTGGGTTCCGGGGCCCCATTGTGGGGAAAACAAGAATTGACCCACTGCCTCCCCAAAGGCATGTCCTAGGAGTAGACTAATTGGGGAGCTTCCTTTGAAGTCGGAGTGCATCTGCCGGAGAGGCAAGGAACCAAAAGTCTGTATTTAAGAGAATGAGATCTGTAAAACTGATGCACACGCAACACTCAGGTTCTGGAGCAGGACTGCAGTTCAGTAGTGGACGATCAACCAGAACTTTTCGCCAGAGTGTACAGCTGGTGAACGTGAAGAAGAAGAAGAAGAAGAAGAGCAGTGCTTTTGTTAAACGTTAAGTTGTTAGGTTGCACCTCCTCTTCCGGAGATAAGGCTCATCCTCCTTGACGTGCTCCTCTTCCTGGAGCTGCTGGCACAAGAGCCTTGTCAAATTTGCTATACACCGCCCAACATTTAGTGTTAACAAGAGAACAGGCAGTAGCAACTATCGTTTTAAAGAAGCTCGGTCACATCTGGCCAAGGCCTGACACAGATTTAAAAGCAAATGACTCACAGGGCATCAAGCCAGACTCACAGGGCATCAAGCCAGACTGACAGCTTTGTCACAAGCTACACCAAAACTGCTGAGCGACCTCTGCATGTTCTCCCTACATGTCACAAGTAGAGCCAACTTTAATTATGAACACATGTAAACCTGAAGAGATGCTTACCTGTGGATTGTCCTTAGCTAGATTCTGAATCTTATGCCAAGCTTCATCTCTTTGTTTGAGCTTTTCTTTGTCCCTGTGAATATATTTTCAATCAGTAATTTATTTATGTGGCTATTTACTCCTGCTGAAAACCCATTACCTATGCTTACCGCTTATTGTGTTTCTTGCAGATTATTAGTTAAGATTTGTAAATAATATTTCACAATTATTAAAAGAAAACTCTCTGATAGTATTTGTCCTTATAATTTGCCTTTAATCTCCCAAAGAAGCATAACCCTCAACCCACTCACCTCCAAAAGACTTTTCATGACTGGCTCAATTTTGCAGCAACATTTTCTAAAGGAGGAAGTAGGCAGTCTCATAGAAACCTTCCTTAGCTGCCTCTTATGGCATGCATAGCAGGTTACAATATTAATATTCTGTGCCTCCCCTATACACCCTAGGAAAGTATGGAAATTATAATTAGGAGCTGGAGGTGATAACTAATGAAGCACCAGACATGTTCATCATCATGGAGCAGGTCCTGTGCTAAAAGTTGCTCTCATCACAGTCTGCCTGAAAGAAACTTGATCTTTAACCAGATTTCCTGCCTTGTGCACTTTCCTACCCATGGTGTCACTTATATCTAGTGCTGATCTTCGTGCTGGTCACCCACCCCTGTTCTGCTTTCCTGGCAACAAGCTTCTGCTACTATTCTTTCCAATCCGCCGTGGCACCTTATACGGCCAAAATATTTCAGTTTTCCAAGACAAGATGCTGTCTTCTAGACAATCTTCCTTGAAGTCCAGATCTTTTAAGGTGTCAATATTTCTCTTCTTCTTGGTCCATGGAATTTTTTGAATCTTTTTATCATCAATTATTCAGGTGCTGTCTCCACAATAAAGGTTTGCTGTAATAGATCTCCAATATGCTCTTTGGACAATACCTCTGACTGCTGTTTATCCAACTCTTGATGCTGTCATCCTACTTAAATCACTGTCTGCCTCGCTTGTCTTCAACTTGTATCTCTTGTCTGGTTTTTTAAAAATAACAGTGTCATGTCTTTTAAAATGGCCAAAATACTTCACTTGTCTCCATTTATTTCCTTCAACTCTCTCGTCATTTCTTGTCTCTCCACAACCTCCCTATCTGACTGTTTTGTTCCCATGAAATACAACTTATTCTTCTTTATATTCATATCTCCAGAGACTCAATACAATTTTCCCCCAATCGGGTTACGGGGCCCCATTGAGGGAAAAACAGGAATAGACCTACTGCTTTCCCCACAATCATGTCGCAGGAGACGACCAACTGGCGGTTTCCTTTGAAGTCAGAGTGCATCGACCCAAGAGGCAAGAAACCAGCAATCTGCATACAATTAAGTCAGATGTGTAAAACAGATGTGCAGGCAACACTCAGCTTCTGGAACATGGCTAATGTCCAGAAGTGGAGGAACAACCAGAACTTTCTGCTGTAGTTTACAGCCAGTGAACCCGAAGAAGGAGAATCCCATTTACACAGCATGTGAAAGACAAATAAGGTTAGATTCAAGCTGATTTTACTAGGCAATCTTCCAGTTACGTCGGCTCTGTGGCTAAGTCAATGCAAATGCTTTATAATGCCGGGGTGCCGCGTTCGATCCCAGCTGCAGGCCATGCGCCTTGCATTGGTTTCGACAGTGGTATCAGGGGGCCGACCATCTAGAAAGCAATGGCAAACTACTGGATGTAAATTTGCCTAGAGAAACCACACAACAGCCAGGGGCTGCTGGGGTTGGTTCTGCAACATCCTGTAAAGGATACGCTATCTTAACCTTTCAGTTACAGATAAATAACTCTCATCACACTCATAAGATCAGCGACTACATGGCTGGAGAAATGTCATTTAGCAATCATAACTTACTTCTGTCTCTCTGCTTTATACTGCTGAGTACAATCATCAAACAACTTTTGATTCATCTCCATAAACAGTTTGAGTGCATTGTATATCAATCCATGAATTGTTCTGAAATGAGAAGCACACACTGATATGAAATCACATGGGAACAGTTGTAGCAGATTGAGTTCATCTAGAGAGAAGATAACTAGAGTGAAGTGAAAAACATAGCGAAGACAAGGGTGTGAGCTTCATGCGATAGCAAAGGATAGGATGGCTTTGTGCGAGTTGGTTGAGGGCCTTTGCCCTGGACCGGGGAGGGAAAAAGGTGAGTAAAGGGCAAAAGAAAAAGAAGGAAGGTAAAGCAGAAAAAAAAAGAAGAATAAGAAGAAGCTGTGTGCAGCAGAGAATAGTTTTTGTCAGATAGGTAAAAAAAAAAAAAAAAAAAACATACACACATTATTACTGAGAAAGCATGACTTTATGCTGAAAGATCTACAACTCAACCCCCAGCAGTGGACAACAACATGAAGGTAGCCCCTATGCAACTGAAGTGTTCATTATTCAGACTAAGACATGTTTTCAGTCATAACATAACCACCAAATGGGGTAGCTCATCCCTTCTTCCCTGCCCCCGACTCTTTAGTATGTTTTGCCCACAAGTAGAGAGCACATTATGCAATGGGGATATCAAGGAGTAAATTCAAATCACACCATCAGACTTGGCCATGACAAACAGTCAACAAGACTACAGATTTACTGAAATCAAATGTGTTGGGCCCAGAGATGCAGATACGCAGCCTAGCTGTAAACTACAACACAAAGTGCCAACCATCAGGCCTTGCCTGGACAGAGTCAACAAGTACAGATTTACTGAAATCAGATGTGTTGGGCCCAAAGGTGCTGATATTGCAGCCTAGCTGTAAACTACAACACAAAGTGCCAACCACCCTATTAAGGGTGAACACCAAAGAATATGTGACAAACGTAACCGTACATTACCAACTTGGTAGTCACTGCCACCCCAGTAATATTATATGTGTGAAAGTGTATTCCACCACCCCATATTTTAGCTATCTATCTGACAAAATGAATTTACATTCTAGGAAAGAAAATAAACCTCCCCCCTCCCCTCCAGAACATGTTTCCTATCTGGTGGCATATGATATTCTTTCTCTCGCTCACTCACTCACTCACACACATGCACGCGCAAAACAAAACCAAAATACACGGTTCCTATCTGATCGTATATATCATTTTCTCTTCCCCCCCCCCCCTCTCTCTCTCTCATGCACCCCAACCAAACAATTCACTTTAAAATTAAAATACAATCCCTTTTGTGATTCTGATATAATGTTACTTCTTATTTTTATTTTCAATTTTGTTAAAATATGAATATTAAAGAGTAAGGGGTCCGTGGCTGACCTCTGAAAATTAGAGGGTTACATAGATCTTAGCTAACTGGAAACCACTGACCTAATGGGTCAGCAGTACACAAACATATACAACATTTTACTGACAAACATAACGACCAATCAATTGCTACAATTTGCCTCATGACAATGACAAAAAAATATTAAGGTTCACTAAAACATCCAAATTTAATTTATAACCATGATTTCTTGGACACCCTAGCATTTTTTACACTTCACTACCTCTGTTTGTTAAACAAACAGATAAGATACACAAACTGACAGGCAGCAATAAAAACATACAAAAAAAGGCAGCAATGTAAACATAAAACAAACAAATATAAACAGACAAAGGGACATAGAGTTGGAAAGAATTAAGTAGGCAATTAGTCACACATAAAAACTAGGTGCGTTGTTGGGATGGTAGGGAGAAAATCTGGCAGACCTAGGCACACGCATGCAACCATTGTTAAGACCATGTATTAAGTGTTTCATCATTAGCCTAATGCATCAATATATATACAGTACATAGCTTCTTCTACAGGCAAACTAAAAATCGGTTCAGAACATGAAGAGGGTCTCTACATGGACATAAGATAACCATCAAACTGCCCGTGGTGACCAACATTTCATGGCAGCATATAGGAGCAGCTGGTAAGGTCGTAGATTTGTTTCTGTCAGCAGCAAAAATAAAATCCTAACCTGCACAGTCGGTGGCTACAGCACCAGCCATGCGGCACTAGATCCACAGGCTTAAATACCCCCACCCAAACTGCTAAAAAAAGTGTTAAGTACAGGAAGGGCAGTAATGGGTGGGGGGGGGGGGGGGGGGGGGGGGGGGGCTGATTAGGGAGGATGCTAGCCTTATCTTAGGATTTTGAAATGCAACTGGAAAAACTGAATGTGTTTGTGACTTTTTTCAAATTCTTTATCACTTATTGTTTGTGTGTGTGTGTGTGCCAGGCAGTTTATTTAATAGTACTCTATTGTCTGAAATGATGGGAAAGTGCCAAGATCACAGTGAGAAAGGGAGTGGGCGTGGGTAAGTAAAGTAAAGGTCCCTTTTCCACGCCTTTAGGCGTATAAGGCTAGACCTATATTTCTATAGACCAATCGGCACAAGATGGGTGATGTGGTCAGCATCATGCTGGCCGCCTTTACTTCCCTAGACTGCATCTGGTACCCACTCAAGGCTGAGTTAGCCTCAGAGTGGGTGGTGGGGGCGGGGGGGGGGAAAGAGCATCCTAGGTCAAGTGAAAAGAAGCAAAATCTTGTTATATACATAGCGCATCAGAATACCGCTTTCTTCTTCTTCACATTCACCAGCTGTAAACTCTTGTGGAAAGTTCTGGCTGTCCGCTCACTTCTGGACTTGCATGCAGACTGTTGGTTCCTGGCCTCTCAAGGCAAAATGCACTTCAACGCTGAAGGAAACAAGCCTATCAGCAGCTTTTTACAACATGCTTGTTAGGGGGTTGTGGGTCTATTCTTATTTTCTCCAAAACAGGACCAAGGAACAGGGGGAAGCATCATATTCTTTGTACAGACCAATCGGCACTCAATGGGTGATGTGGCCAACATCACAATTGCCACATTTACTTCCCCAGACTTTACCTGGTACTACCCATTTTAGGCTGCATCAAACTAGGAGCCAGGGCCTAACTGCAAATATAAACTTTTGACCTGCAGGTTGCCAAGCTATACAACCGCAGCTCACACATCCGAGGCAGGATAATGTCTCTATAAGATTCTACAAGGGGGTCCTACGTCATGGGAACAGAAGCCAGTCTGAGGTGGGATTCACTTAGATATGGATGGGTAATAGGCATGTGTTGAAGTCTCATCTTCTATGAGAAATAAATTGTGCCATCTCCACAAGGGGAGGTTGGCTGTAATGAATCCACCAATAACTATGGGAATCTTACATGGCGAGACCCCTATCTCTTCCATGGTGTGACTCTAATAACTCTGTCTACACAAACTTTTCCTTCAATGGCCCAACATGGAATCAAACCCTGATAAATGGCTGAGGACTGCATTCTGAAACCATTTCACTAGCCACAGAGCAAAACTTAAGCTCCTATAAAAGGACCCCTTTCCACACCTTCAGGCGTACTGGGCATATAGGGCTAGACCTATATTTTATAAACTAATCGGCACTCGGCGGGTGATGTGGTCAGCATCACACCAGCTACCTGTACCTGGAACCCATTTGAGGCTGGGTCGACCAGAGAGCCAAGGTCATTTTCCTTTTAAGGCCGGCTTTATCAGGACCTGATCTCCTATAACAGGAAGTCAAGTAAATTAAAACACCCTGCGAGCTTCAGGTTTCATCACAAGTTATCAGTCTTACTTGTTCCAGTGCTCCTTGCTTCTGTAGAGTGCAGGGAACATGATAGGCAGAATGGTGGCCACATTGTCGCTGATGAGGCTGAGGATGTACTCGTTATTCCAGAAGTACAGAGCTCTCTCTGCCACCTGGAAGGAATGAGGGCGGAGGAGGGCAGGATCAGAGAGGAGAAAGGACGTGGGTAAAAACATTGACAACAATATAAAAACTTCAAAAATGCATGATGGGAGCACACAGTATTCATACATGTGGAGGGCTCTGAAGGAAAGGGTTTTTGGGAACAGCAGAACAACAAAATAAACAGGAATTTGAAACACCCGACAATGTGAATATTTGCCTGCTGGGTTCAAATCCGCACTGAGGCGGGATTTTATAATTAAACTGGATGAACCGGTCTAAAATGGACCCCAGGAAATGTCCTGGGAAGTAAATATGGTTGGCGTGATGCTTAACACATCATCCATCAAGTCCGGCTTGGCCTACAAAGTGTCTAGCGCCACATGCTAGCTAGGCAAACTTTATATACAAGAAATGGACACAAAGTTATGTTAACATTATCAATGATTTGTCACAAAGTTATGTTAACATTATCAATGATTTGTCACAAAGTTATGTTAACATTATCAATGATTTGTCACAAAGTTATGTTAACATTATCAATGATTTGTCACAAAGTTATGTTAACATTATCAATGATTTGTCACAAAGTTATGTTAACATTATCAATGATTTGTCACAAAGTTATGTTAATTTTATTAATCTGAAATCACAAATGGTTGTAAATTTTGTATTATAAGTAATGACAGCTCAATGACTGATTCTTATAGAGCTGCAATTTTGTACAGGGACAGCAGTGGTGGGATGGTGTTTCTCATTCTCTAACAAAATCTGCTCGGAGTAATTATGTCTCAAAATTTAACTAGGAAAGTAAAAGTAGTCAACATGACAATTTCTGCTTCTGCGTACTTCCTTATAGGGGCCGTTAACATGTTGTCTTATTGTCTACAATGAAGCTGTGATATCTCAGCCCCTCAGATCACCACATTCGATTTCAGCAAACCAATTACAATTATTAGTCACCTTATATGACATGCTTTTAGGGAGCTGGTAGGTCTTCCCCCTTCCTCCCCAAATAGAGTTCAAAACTTACAAAGGAGAGATAATTCTAAAAGCCTAATGATATTTCATTGTTTGTGCCTTATCAGAAAAGCAACTTATGAATAACCATTTATGATTTCAACATTCACGTGACTGTTAATTAAAAAAATAAAATATATAAAAAATGAAAAACAAGTTGAACTAGTTAACAAATTTCAGCATATAACAACAGAAAACATTCTAATTTCTTCTACAAACACTTATTGATAAACTCAGGGAGAGGTAAGTGTGCACACACAAGGGTATCCAAAAGTTGCACCAGAACAGGCATCCAAATTCTCATCTGTGAAGTGCGGTACAGATGGTGTGTAACAACAGGTGGTTCAGACCAGGTTCCATGCATCACAAACAATGGGGGAAAAGGTTCCGAAATTGGGGTCCATGCACCACAAACAGACAGGTGGTTAAATGACGCCTGCTTACTTGTTCCAGTGCAGCTGGGTCTTATACAGAGATGGGAACATGAGTGGCAGGACAATGACTACATTATCCGAGATGAGACTCAGGATATACTCATTGTTCCAATAGTATAATGCACGTTCGGCCACCTGCGGTCAAATGCACGTGGTTACACTTCTCATACATGATAATCACTAAGTTCAGCTTCTCTGAAATACAAGGTTAAACTCTATTTTGATGACAAGATTACCAACAGTTTCTCTTCTCTGTCTCTTCCTTCAGTTACCCCCAGTAAAGTGTCGGGGGGAGGGGGGAGATGTATGAATGCAATTTTCTGTGTGTCATTTCTAATGCGCTGAATAAGTTTTTAAAAAAACAACAACAGTAAAACTAAAAAAAAACTAAAAAAAAAAAAAAACACAGAAATGTCTCTCAATCCATCAGAAAATTTACCAGTGCCTAGTAAAAATACTATTACAAAAGTAGTCTGGGAATAACTGGTATAATAGCATATATACTCAAGTAAAAGCTGCATACGAACAAATGCAGGCACATCACAATCTTCTGTAGTAAATTCAGGAGTAAGACAGGGATGTGTGCTATCTCCTCTGCTTTTTATGACATACATCAATAATATTTGCAAAGAAGCAGAGAGCGAAGAAAAGGATGATTTCTCAGAATTGTTATTTGCAGATGACAAAATAATAATAGTTGAAAGAAGAGAGTTTACAGAACCATATAAACCAAGTCATTACTAAGTGTGAGAAATATAATATGAGGATAAGCATTGATAAGACAGAGGCAGTGCTAATAGATAGACAAGAAACCATATCAATTAATTTAAAGTAAATAACACAGAAATAAAACAAATGAGCAAATTTAAATATCTAGGGTCATTTTTCACCTCAGATGGAAGAATAGAGAAATCTAATTACCATGTGCAAAAGCAAATCAGGGTCTTATGACGCATAGAAAGATACTTATGTCAACCAAAGCAAACCTCATTAGAACAGTTTTTTGGCTGACATTGTGCTACCAGTGCCAAACATTGACCCTCACTATAACTAACGAGCGGAAGATCATAACAGAGATGAGATTCTCAGGAGAGCTGCCGGTGTGACAAGAAGAGACAAAATCAAGAATAAGGAAATTAGAAAAAGACTAGGACAGAAACCAGTCATACAATTCATTACTGAACAACAAATGAGACGGTTTAGCCATCTGACAAAAATACTCTGGTACCAACTGCCACAGAAAGCCACGCTGAAGAAATATAATAAACACAGTGCAAGGGGAAGACCACACAAGATATGGAGCGACACCATGAAGAGCAACCTAACAGAAATAAACACCAACTTGTACAATGCATTGGAAAAAGCGCACAAACAATACTTACATCTGCCCCCAACACCTCACTGAGGTAAATAGTGGAAGAGAAGAAGATCAAATCAAGTAGTCTATAAAAGACTTGGCGTGAGTGGCAAAAGAACCATGTTACACTTAAAGACAGAAGAAGAACAAGAATTACCCCAATAATGAAAATCAAGTTAACAAATAAAGGATTCTATTTCAATGGCACAGTTGCACACAAAGACATTCAGAAGAATTTTTGGTAACTTCGAAAGTGACAGCTACATGAATACTCGTACTGGACAAAGTAGACATTCTGAAGAACATTTATGAATGAATGCTGAAGGAAGAAATGATGTTAGAAGAAATAACATAGGTAAGAGTGTATCAATTTGGAAGTGAGTGCGGGTCCAGCCAGAAAGGAGGTATGAGGATGAGAATTAATGACGTGTCTACAGCCAGTGTGCCAACTAGAAAGATGAAAGGTCAGCATCTACACCTTAAGACTTTAGCTGTGGGAGAAGGAGCATCTATGAGTTGAGTGTTAAGCTATGAGCTCACACCACAGCACTCAGGACATTCCCATAAGCACTCTGTTCTACAGCAGCCAGCGAAGAGTTCCAATTCCAATGGAGCCAGTAGCAATTTGATTATATTTCCGTCTTGTCTTTCTTCCGAAGCAGGGGTATTCATGTCTCAGTCTTGATGTGTAGGAAACTTATATTGCCTATCAGTTGCAGGTCAACTGGGAGCCAGTCACTAATTTTTGAAATCTTTCATCTTAGGGGTGAGCTATAAGGTAAAAGCATTTGATTTGCATACTTAGTGCTGTGGCACTTGATTTTGCACTTTTTTCTAAGTATTTTCCCGCTAGCACCCCATGTGGTTCCACTTAGTTTTCTCAGAATGGCTACCCTCCTTCTGGCTTTGGTTGCTGCCTTGTTGATGGTCAGCATCTACACCTTAAGACTTTAGCTGTGGGAGAAGGAGCATCTATGAGTTGAGTGTTAAGCTATGAGCTCACACCACAGCACTCAGGACATTCCCATAAGCACTCTGTTCTCATCTTCAGCAGCCAGCGAAGAGTTCCAATTCCAATGGAGCCAGTAGCAATTTGATTATATTTCCGTCTTGTCTTTCTTCCGAGTGTGGAGCAGGGTTATTCAACTGGCGGGTTGCTGGCCAAATGCAGCCTGCAGAGGTCTATCAAATGGCCCACGGATCATTACCACTTGTATTGTATTAATGATTTTTCTATGCTAGGGCTCAGGTCTCTTGACACATAGCCATCCATATTTGTCAAAATATTGGCCCTTGAGTAAACTTAGTTGAACAGCTCTGGTGCAGAGTGTCGACCAGATCCCTTGGTCACTCCCAGCTGTCCCCTTCTCTCCAGATCAATTTGTGACTCAGCACTGTTCACCAGCTCCCAATCTAACTTGTCATACATAAATTCACCACCCATTGGTACAGAGCCAGCCAACTTTTGGTACAGAGCCAGCCAACTTTTGGTACAGAGCCAGCCAACTTTTGGTACAGAGCCAGCCAACTTTTGGTACAGAGCCAGCCAACTTTTGGTACAGAGCTAGCCAACTTTTGGTACAGAGCTAGCCAACTTTTGATACAGAGATAGCCTAGCCAACTTTTGGTGCAGAGCCAGCCAACTTTTGGTACAGAGCCAGCCAACTTTTGGTACAGAGCCAGCCAACTTTTGGTACAGAACCAGCCAACTTTTGGTACAGAGCCAGCCAACTTTTGGTACAGAGCCAGCCAACTTTTGGTACAGAGATAGCCTAGCCAACTTTTGGTGCAGAGCCAGCCAACTTTTGGTACAGAGCCAGCCAACTTTTGGTACAGAGCCAGCCAACTTTTGGTACAGAGCCAGCCAACTTTTGGTACAGAGCCAGCCAACTTTTGGTACAGAGCCAGCCAACTTTTGGTACAGAGCCAGCCAACTTTTGGTACAGAGCCAGCCAACTTTTGGTACAGAGCCAGCCAACTTTTGGTACAGAGCCAGCCAACTTTTGGTACAGAGCCAGCCAACTTTTGGTACAGAACCAGGCGATTTGTCCGCCTGTTCACTGTCCAACACTTCATGTCCTTGAGAAAAAAAAGGAGCACATGAATACATCCTGTGTGCTATGATGCTAACTCACAAGTCGATAAATATGAGGATGCAGGGCTAGTTTCATGTTATTCATGACCAAACCACACTGGCTGGAATATCTGGCCAAGAATATTTCAAGAGTTTGGGTCAAACTCAGAGCCACACAGTAAACAAAGAAATTCTCTTCTGAAGAAAGAAACATATATATATAAAAATAAAAGCCCTGAGCACAATTAAAGAAATAAAAATGAACACATGAATCTATTTCAATCTGATGCAGGGCTACAAAAATGAAATGAAAATGACCATCTTAAACACAACATGATGCACATTATATGACTTATGGGAAAAAAGTCTTAAAAACACAGACTAAAAACAAAAGCATTACATCTGACCAAGCTAACACAGGCAAGCTGAAACTGTTTAAGATTAAAGAAGAAGAACGTAGACATTCACTCAAACCTGAAAATGTGGACTGGAGACACACTTGGAGAGCTGCTTGAACAATGGTGCCATGACTTTGGTGAATTCTGCTGGTTCTATCACATCTAAAATTTCCTCCAGCTCATTGAGAAACATCACCTGGAGGACAGATGTCAAGATGTCCTACAAATCCAAGTCTAACACACATATAAACAAAATTAACTCACTAACTTCCATAAGCCACTGGCAGTGCCAAACAGCAAACAAATCAATTACCAATCACGAACTGCCCACCACTGATATTTTTCAAATACAGTGGTTCACTACCACTAATCTGAAAGGATGGAACATGAATACAACTGTGGGTTACAGGGTCCCCTTTTCTGGAGGATACATAATTTAGCATGCGACGACTATGATATAAATATCAATGTAGATAAACAGCGCACAAATAAACCATCAGTCACAAATAAACTGCACGTCATTGATATTTTTCAAATAGAGAGGTTCAGACATTGGGTAACTACCACCAATTTGAAAAGATGGGACATGAATTCAATTTGTTGGGTATAGCCCCCCACCCCCTTTGGGGGGGGGGGGGATAAAGAACTCAGCATGTGATGACTATGATATGAAGACCAACGTAGACAAAACAGAAGTGATGACATTCTCTAGAAAAGGAAGAAACATCAATATGAAAATTGATGAACATCAATTAAAGCAGGCAAAGGATTTGACATACCTGGGGAGCTTTTTTCTTTTCTTCAGAAGATGGAAGAATTAATAAAGAAAGCTAATCAAGTTATAGGCGAAATCTCCCCAATCTTGAAATGCAAGCACTGTTCAATACAATATTCTTACCAACATAATACTATCAATGTCAAACGTGAACTGTCTTCAGAAGACAGAAGGAAAATAGTCACAACGGAAATGAAATATTTACATACTTTGCTATGTGTAACAAGGAAAGATCGACTTGAGAACAAAGATATCAGGAGGAGAATCGGCACAGAACAAATACTGAATTGGCAGACAACAGATCAAGTGGTCTGGCCATGTAACAAGATTGGCATCAGACAGGGCACCACAAACAGCAATGTTATACAGATACAGCAGTAACAGAGCCAGAAGTCGACCACCCAGAATATGGACCGCAGACATTCAAGAGTAGAGAAGGGCCGGTTTCTAGAGATCTCTAATAGCAGAGACAAGAGATATCTTTCTGCCTTGGTGCAGCGAGGCATTCCAGGAGTAGAGAAAAGAAGGGCTGGTTCCAGAGATCTCTTCCTGCCTTGGTGCAGCGAGGCATTCAAGGAGTAGAGAAAAGAAGGGCTGGTTCCAAAAGTACGGTATATGAAGCGAACAGAAAGACCGGTTCTAGAGATCTCTTTTTTGCCTTGGTGCAGAGAGACATTCAAGGAGTAGAGAAAAGAAGGGCTGGTTCCAGAGATCTCTTCCTGCCTTGATGCTGTGAGGCATTCCAGGAGTAGAGAAAAAAGAATAAAAAAGAAAGAACAGATCTACTATCCCCCAACAAGCATATTGTAAAAGGTAGCTAGTAAAGGAATTGGAAGATACTGGATGTGATGAAAGGTGTGGATATCACAGCCTAACTGTAAACCACAAAACCATGTGCCAACTGTCCTGCAATTAATATCAAACTGTGTTCAGGTGTCGCAGATACAGGGACAACTGGCAACCATGGAACTTTACAGAACTAACTTTTGTTCATTAATAGATACTGTGTTGAAGAAGGAGAAGAGGAGGAAGATGTTACAAGTGAAAGACAAAAAAAAGTAAATAAGAACTTGAGAGAAGGAGAAGGAGAAAGATAAGTTTATCATTACAGAAAACTGTATGGTCAAATAGGGAAATACTCTTTTTGGACTGTAAACTCTAGGACAGAACTTGAGTAAATCCATGAAAAGAGGAAGGAGGAGGAGGATGAGAAAGACAGTAGAAGTAGGGGGGAAAAACGAAAGTAAGTAGCAGAAAGTAGCGGAATAAAAGTATGAGAACAGGAGGGGCACAAGAAAGAGAAGATCACCAAAGAAATCTGGATAATCAAATGGGTGACTTACTTCTTTAGGACTATGAACTTTGGGCCAGAACTTGAGTAAACCCATGATGACCTGCAGGAAACACAAAGTGAACAATAAATCTTATCCACTGCCACTCTCAAAGTTTAAATGGCAAAATGGCAATGTCAGCTATGGGTCTCTTTTAATCCTCCCTCTCAGAGAAAGCCATTTTTTTAAGCTTTTAATGGTTTTGTTTGACACAATGTCTGTGGACAGTGCCCAGTACACCTGTATGAGGCTTTGGCACTGGCTGCAACTGCATAGTGTGTAGACATGGCAGACAAGATTATATTTAGACTAAAAACTTTTTCTGCCATCACACAGGGTAGGAAATATAGAATTTTAAAAATTGTGCATTCACTACAATGTCATATAATTTCATTACGTGACACTACTCTGTTGCAAAGTGACACCAAAACAAACAAAAAAGAACGCTCTTAAATGATCAAAGGGAAAGAAATCAGTTCTTTGCTTTGATTGCACTTAGTGATTACTTCCCACCACACTCAAATAAATCACTTCCTGGTTTAAAGATTCTGTGACCGGACATTTTCCACCAGCCTGTCTTCTTGAAGGTCTAGGGATCTGACCCCCTGAATATTCATAAAAGTGACAGACTCTAAATGCCTCTGTTTCTTCTCTTTTAGTTACTTTGGGTAGTTTCAGAAAACTGTAAAGATGTGCTTAAAATAAAAAAGTATTTTGGTCACTCTTTAGATTTTTACATAATGAAAGGGTTAACAGAAATAAAACTTTTCTAGATACCAAACACTCAGGCAGCAGTTTGCTGCTCTTCTGAAACACTGAGGACAAACCTGCTCAGTTAGACTGGGGTCCTTTTCCAAAAACTGCACAACACAGTAGGCCAACTGTGGGTGGTAGACACTTAGAGATTTCACTTTGTGCAAGGGCAGCAACACCTTCAGCAGGAAAATCTTGTGTTCCTCTTTCAACGGCAGTGCAAACCCATTGATTATACTACAATAAAAAAAAGTGGTTATCATGAGAGAATGTCCAAGCATTTCCAAAGTAACTGTTTAAATATATATATAACCAAATCAGAATACACAGTTTACAGAGGGAAATAAATAAAATTAGGGAAATCAAGAGATCGGGTAAAGATGCTGGCATTGGACAGATATTTACAATGAGAAAATATGAAATCATATATAAACTATTTAAAACTCAAATTCTGAAACAAAACTAAAGTCTAGCAGTGGCAAAACAACCACAAATTTCTGCTGGAGTTCAAAGTCAGTGAAGGCTGAAGAAGATAATGAACATACAAAACAATGTAAATAAAAGAAAATGTTTACTGCACTGTATTGTATCTATTACCATGTTTATAACATATTTAGTATTCAAAATTTACCAGTGTGATAATGATCATTCTAGTAATGTATATTCAATCTTCTTGTGTGTACATTCCTAAAGAGGCAGTTGGCATATTTTGTTGTTTACAGCCAGGCTGGGTTATCTATACCCTTTTCCTTTGATTCTTTTCTCCAGGTTATGAAGGTGTGGTCGGAAATGAACAAGCAGAAAGATCGGGTGGCTGGTATTGCATCAGCAGGGGGTGAACTGGGGTATACACGCACACATAAAAAGTCTTGATTTTCTGTCACTGCCAAAATGGTGCATAACAAACTAAAGGCATTTAATAAGACAGTCTGCCAGTGTGTTGTCACAGAAACATGGTTAAAAGCACACAAACAACATTCCATATAAGAAAATGTTCACAAACCTTTTTAAAAACAAAACAAACTCTTACCTTCCTAAAATTTCTAGTAATTCTGCTATACCATTATGCCTCTCTGTCTCATAAACAAAACTGAAAAATAAAGAACAAAAGCTATACGGCATTCTGGGACAGAAATGAAAGGAGATGTGTGCATGAAGTCACAGAACAGATAGCATTTAATCATTTCATTCTAAGATTATACAGAACACAATTGGACTTTAACCACTGAGACTCCACACACGAGGGCACCAGTTAATCAGTCTGAGAAGAAACATCACCAGTACAATATTTCTCCAAGTATAAGACAATCCCACGTATAAGATGCACTTTGATTTTGGGTGTAGACATTTTGAAGACGGAAAAAAAAAATTTATTATGTTGAATGCTGAATTAAGAATGAACATCACAACTATCATGACACTCCCATAAGAGCTCAGTACCCATCTTCAGCAGCAAGAGAACAGTTCCAATTCCAACGGCACCTGTAACTGTCTAATTGTATATCCATCTAGCCTTGAATGTTAAGCATCAGCCAGATCCCTTCGCAGCTCTTCACGGCACCATTCTCCTCAGATAATGCTCACTCGCTCCCAAAGAACCCTCACAACACCTAACTTGTCATACATAAATTCACCACCAAGTCGTGGAGAACCGGCCAGTCTATCTGCCTGCTCATTTCTCAACATACCAGCATCGCCCTGAGAAAATATCCAAAGGATGCTAACTACCTGGGACCTCTGAAGTGATGCTTGATATTATTACATTTTGTTATTGAACTCACATTTCATTTATCCCAGAGTCCAGAAACCTCCTCATCACTGTCAAAACTATCTCATCCATACGATAGTTCTTCAGCTTTCCCTCGCCTCTGACAAGCCACTGTCTTCACATGTTTCCTCACCTTCAGTTCCATCTGTGACACTTAAAATACTTGAATTCTTAAATGATTTGACAGCAATCCCAATCCCCACATTATCCCAGTATCTTTCTACTTAAGTACAATGTTCTAGCACTGGTTTCTTCACACCACCTGCTGGTGTCAAACTGTCCCCAGAAGACCATTGCCCCTGAACGGGCATTCCCAAATATTTTCTAACAATTTTAAAACCTACTGCTAATGTACAAAATGGACACTGTTATTAGACCTTGAATTTCTGGAAATAGTCTCATACTTGGGAAAAAAAGGGCACATGTGCTGGCAACAATGGTCCTGAAATCTCATGCACTTATTGTGGAAGATTCATCTTAACCAAAGCAGGCTGAGGTAGTCCCTCGCCAACTCCATGGATGTCATTCCCGTGTCTTTCTATAACAAAATGTAACAACAATGTCTGAAAAGACAGAAAGGTGACAACGCAGGACACACAGAGAAATAAATTACAGACATGTGAATAAGATGAAGAGGATATGTAGGGAGCCTCATGAGATGAAACATAGCAGCAGGAGAGCTTGGTATATGATTAGCTAGGCCACCTATCCTTCATGTTAGATAAATGTAGGGAGCCTCATGAGATGAAACATAGCAGCAGGAGAGCTTGGTATATGATTAGCTAGGCCACCTATCCTTCATGTTAGATAAATGTAGGGAGCCTCATGAGATGAAACATAGCAGCAGGAGAGCTTGGTATATGATTAGCTAGGCCACCTATCCTTCATGTTAGATAAATGTAGGGAGCCTCATGAGATGAAACATAGCAGCAGGAGAGCTTGGTATATGATTAGCTAGGCCACCTATCCTTCATGTTAGATAAAAAGCAGAAGGGAAGATTTGTTCTTAGTAGTCACCGGTTGTAAATTCCAGAGGAAAACTTTGGTTGTTTGTCTACGTCTGGACTTTGGCCCTGTTCCAGAACTTGACTTTTATGTGCACATCCGTTTCGCAGATCTGGCTTACTTGTATGCAAACTGTTGGTTCCTTGCCTCTGAGGAAGATGCACCCAGACTTCGAAGGAAACATCCTTAATTGGTAGTTCTGTACAACATGCTTGTTTGAATGGGAAGGAGGTCACAGTGGGCTTTTTCTACCCGCAACCACTTCCCTCTCTCCCAGAAAAGAAGAAGAAGATTGCAAACCACTCACCTGTAAAATATATTGTTTATATGCTTCCTAATATACGCCCGCAGACCTAAGAATTTCCCATATATCCGATGTAATATTGTTTTTAGGAAATCTCTCTCTCTGGGATCTTCACTATCAAACAAATCCAGAAGCTGAAATAAACAAGAAGGTAAAAAGATTAAACTGGTCATTCATTCAGGCAGACACACTCATTCATCCATTCAGGCAGGCACCACTCATTCATCTATTGAGTCATACATCACTCATTCATCCATTCAGGCAGGCACCACTCATTCATCTATGAGTCATACATCACTCATTCATCTATTCAGTCATACATCACTCATTCATCTATTCAGTCATACATCACTCATTCATCTATTCAGTCATACATCACTCATTCATCTATTCAGTCATACATCACTCATTCATCTATTCAGTCATACATCACTCATTCATCTATCTATAGCCCCATAACACTGAGTATCAACGAGACATCACACTGGTGTCATTCAGTCATACATCACTCATTCATCTATTCAGTCATACATCACTCATTCATCTATTCAGTCATACACCACTCATTCATCTATTCAGTCATACACCACTCATTCATCTATTCAGTCATACATCACTCATTCCTCTATTCAGTCATACATCACTCATTCATCTATTCAGTCATACATCACTCATTCATCTATTCAGTCATACATCACTCAATCATCTATTCAGTCATACATCACTCATTCATCTATCCATAGCCCCATAACACTGAGTACCAACAAGTCATCACACTGGTGTCAATTTGATCAAGGCTTTCCATTTCTGATGATCTTCTTCTTCTTCTCGTCAGTGTTTACCGACCATAAACTCAGACAGAAAGTTCTGGTTGAATCGACTATTTCTGGACTTTGGTCTTGTTCCAGAACTTGAGTTTTGCCTGCACATCCATTTCTCAGATCTGGCTTATCTGTACCTAGACTGTGGTTCCTAGCCTATCAGGCATTGCACTCTGACTTCAAAGAAAACTCCTGTAATGGGTCACCTCCAATGACATGCTTGTTAGTGAGGCAGTGTGTCCATTCCCTGAATATCTGGCAATTGACTGCTCTGTAATTAATGTTCCTATATTTAAAGTCTGCCAAGTCAGGCAAATTTTGCATCTAGGCCTTTCGTGGCCTGTCTTATTTCCCCTTTAGTCCTACAGTATAGTTTACTTAACATTAGTCTCAAGACAGCATATCAAACCTATTAGACAAGTATACTCGTCAAAAATCTATCAGCAGAGAATGAAGAGTGAAAAGCAACAACTAAATTTACAAGCTGTTTAACTCTTTCAGTATCAGAGGACAGTTAAAATGGTCATAAATCAATTCACGATATGTTCCTTGGTGGTGAAAGAGTTAAGTCACCACTAATTACTAGCACTATGAGGGCTAATACACTGAAATGGTTGAAGCACACAGAGAGAATGGCAAATAACAGAGAGTCAAAAACTGTGTACATAAAGGAGTTGAATGAGGTGTAGACCACAAGTTGCAACAAGACTTGGAATGCTGAAGAAGCAGAAGACTACACAAGTATATCTGACAGGCATTTATCTCATAGCAGTGTGGATGAGTTGTCAGAGTGATTGTTACTATACATTTTGTGCATTCAGGTTTTATCTGTTGACAAAGACACTGGCTGTGTCTGTGTGTCTCTTTCCTCTTGCTTGGATGAGCTTCTGACATATTCTGTGTTGTTTTTTTTAGCTTTCGTATCAGCTCGACCACAATCATCCAGTTTTTGCAGCCATCTTCTTGGTGTAGCAAGTAGCCCATGAATCATTACCAGTTATACTGTATTCATCCTTTCTCTGTGCTGGGGCTTGGTCACTGGCCTGTGGCGATCTGCATTTTAAAAATTTTAACCCCTCCATTACCTTAGTTGAACCTTACACTAATAATCTCAAACACGGTATACACAAATTTTGGAATAATAAATAAGAAGTTGTTGTCAGCATTTAAGAGTGGACAGATAAGACCATGAAAGACATAATTATAAATGATCAGCTACTAAAACTATGCAGATAAAAAGCTAAAATCATTCAATTAAAAAATGACAAGCAAAACATTATTACCTGCAACACAAACTTTTGGTCTATGTATCGCTTGGCTGTGTTTGGTTGGAAGTCTGGCGATTCAAGGAACCGCAAAAAGAACTCATAGACAAGCTGTGGACAAACAGAGACAATGATATCACATAAACATCTATGCCATGTAAATTGTTTTAAAAACATTAGCAACTGTTTCTACAAATCAATCACAGGCTGTAAGCTCTCACAGAAAGTTCTCGTTGTTCCTCCACCTCTGAACTTCAGCGTTGTTCCAGAACCTGAATGTTGTGTGTTCATCCGTTTTACTGGCTTATTGTGTGCAGAGGTGTTTCTTGCCGCTTGGGCAGATGCACTCAGACTTTGAAGAAAGCCCCCAATTAGTTGACTACTGAGGCATGCTTGTTGGGGAGGCAGTGGGTATATTCTTGTTTTCCCCACAACAGTGTCCATAGAACGGAGAGTTTCTATAAATAATTACAATTGAAGTGGACAGAAATCTTTGGAAGCAGTGTTTGTATCCTAGTTTTTTTTTTAGCGCTCACGGACTCAAAGTTCTGGTGAAAGTCCTGGTTGTTCTTCCATCTTTAGACTTTAGTCTTGTTCCAGGACTTTGAGTGTAGCATGCACATTTATTCTACCTATCTGCCTTATTTATGTACAGACTGCCTCTCAGGCAGACGCACCCCAACTTCAAAGGGATACCTCAATCCTATCTATATTTGCCAGGTACCCAATGTGGAACCTGTTTCTAGGATGGCCGTGCAGAGGTGTAGATAGGTATTGACCACAAAGAGCCCAGGAGCTAGGTTAAAGTCTCAAGCTAAGTTATATGTTGAGAGAAAAATTAAGTTGTAGACTGTGAGTATGAAACTACAGGTAACAAGTATGTTATAGATTAGGAGTAGCCTCTGTTAAAGTTTGGTTATATTGTGTTAAATTATAGGTTGGGAGTAAAATAAGTTATAGGTTGTAAGTTAAGTAAGAATATTAGTTAAAACAATAAGTTAACAGTTAATCAAAAGATTATCTTCACTGCATGTCAAACAAGGAGTAAGAACATTAGTTAAAATAGTTAAGTTAATAGTTAATTGAAAGATTATGCTAACTGCACATCGGAGAAAGAGTAAGAACATTAGTTAAAATAGTTAAGTTAATAAATAATCGAAAAATTCTCCTCACTACACATCGGACAAAGAGTAAGAATATTATAGGCAGCAAGTAAGTTTAGATACAGTTTCAAGCAAAAGTTAGTTATAATTAAGTTATCAGTTTAAAGAAAGTTATACAGGTTGTACGATAAGGTAAATATTAAAAGTAAGTTAAATGGGTGGGGTGGGGAGATAGATCACTGCCCTCTCCCCACCAGCATGTAGTCAAAGTAAACTAATTAGGGGTGTTTCCTTCTAAGTCAGACTGTGTCTGCCTGAAAAGCAGAGAACCAACAGAAATCAACAAGATCATAGGAATGGCTCAAACTATCTTCAATAAGATACAATATTAGACAGCTACAAGAGTAAGAACCATGTTTGTCACCCTGCTATGGAGAAACACAATAACAGGAAACTAGAGCTGTAAGAAACTGGACAAATGAACAGGAAACTAGAAAACTCCCTGCTGTATGGTGCAGAAACTTGGACAATGAACAGGAAACTAGAAAACTCCCTGCTTTTTGGTGCAGAAACTTGGACAATGAACAGGAAACTTGTAAATCAAACTGAGTCTCTGGAAATGTGGATATTAAAGAAAAAAGGTAGTATTTTGTGGAAACAAAAACCAATACAGCGATTCTGGAGAGACTGTTACCAAAAGACATAAGGGCAACTGATTTTTTTCCCCCCATATTAAAAGATAACTTTAAATACAAAATATTGGAAAGATCAAGCGCAAGAAAACAAGAAGCAGATGTGACAAGTGTGAGTATGACATCAAGTGATGGACAAACAGCGGTTTGCAAAAGAATTCAACCAAAACAAGAGACAGCGTGTTGGAAATCCAGTGCAGCCAACTTTCATTGTGAAGTCAGCACATGACTGATGATTCGGAGGGTTCAGGCAGGTTCGGTGAGAAGACAATGGCTTGAATCATTACAGAAGTCCACTGTGCGTGGAGTCACCTTTATTTATGTTCCGGTATACGCAGGCGTTGATGGAAATAAAAGAGCTGATAGGTTGGCTGGATCCGCTATCACTACCGACGGTCAGCCTATGGATCATGCTGATATTATTAATGCCCTCAGAGAAATCGGAAGGATAGAGGAATTTGGGGGCAGCGAATCCACATCACCCGCCAGAATGGCAGACTTGGGAATTAAGATCGGCATAGCAAAAAACGAGACGCACTCCAGACACACCAGAAGACTTGTTAATCAACACAGAACTGGTACTATTAGCCATCGGACGTTGGGGTTCATACTCAGGTGAGGATCTGAGCACCTATAGACATGTCCGGAGTGCAATAATGATAACCCAACAAACTAACTAATAGCACCTGACTGACTGACTAAAGTGATAGTCTGGGGGTGTTAAAGATTGCCAGTATGTTACTCATACAAACTGTCTTCATATTCCCTGTGTGGGTTCTGGGACCCAATTTTGGGGGGAAAGAATAGATGCACTACTCCTCTAACAAACATTTCATTAAAGCTGACTAGGGGTTTCGTTCAATGTCGAAAGCATCTGCCTGAGGGGGCTAGGAACAAACAGTCTGCTTACAAATAAGCCAGATCTGTAAAATGGACGTACACTCAAAACCCAAGTTTCAGAACAAGACTCAAAACCAGAAGTGGACAAACAACCAGAACTTTCCGCTGCAGTCTACAGCCGGTGAAGACAGACCATGAAGAATAAATCTCAGTATAACCAGGTAGATACCTGTAAATGAGGCCAGGCTGCTTCCAGTGTAGGTTCATCCTCTTCTGGATCAAACTCTGCTCCGGTTGGGTTGGATGATGGAGGTAGTGTTCTAAACAGGTTACCTGAAAACTGGAACATGGATACAAGGTTAGCTACAGTCTGTGATCTTATTCTTCTTTTCTGTTTGTCGTTAAAAGGGTGGCTAGTACTTTGTGTTATTTACAGCTAGTCTGCAATATCTATGCCTTTTGGTCCAAAGGTCACCTGATATCTAGATCAAGCAAACAAAGTTAGCTACAGTCTGTGATCTTATTCTTCTTCTTCGTTTGTCGTTAAAAGGGTGGCTAGTACTTTGTGTTATTTACAGCTAGTCTGCAATATCTATGCCTTTTGGTCCAAAGGTCACCTGATATCCAGATCAAGCAAACAAAGTTAGCTACAGTCTGTGATCTTCT
Organism: Candidula unifasciata; assembly: GCA_905116865.2. Lineage (NCBI taxonomy): Eukaryota > Metazoa > Mollusca > Gastropoda > Stylommatophora > Geomitridae > Candidula > Candidula unifasciata. The sequence goes on from CAJHNH020001028.1 coordinate 390,960, forward strand.
TCTTCTTCTTCGTTTGTCGTTAAAAGGGTGGCTAGTACTTTGTGTTATTTACAGCTAGTCTGCAATATCTATGCCTTTTGGTCCAAAGGTCACCTGATATCTAGATCAAGCAAACAAAGTTAGCTACAATCTGTGGTGGTCTTCTTTTTCTTCTTCTGTGGTTAAGAGCAGCTGGTATTTTGTGTTGCGGTTTACAGATAGACTGTGATATCTATACCTTTCAGCCCAATACCTCTCAGATTTCAATAAATCCTAAACTTGTCCAGTCCAAACCAAGGCACCATGTGTGATCAGTTACTGCCCAAGTGTACCAAGCAATCAACAATATGATATTATGCATACTACAGAAATCTGGCTAGTTATTTGAATGCCCTAACTGGGTATATGTGTTGCCATATCTGTGACAGTCAGATTGTCAGTTTATATTCACTGCTACTAATGCTACCCTTAGAAATATCCTGTGAAGTCTTCTAGTACTTAAAAAGTTCACAAGTAATCTTGTACACAAATATGCTAGTTAAGATGTGCTGCCGACTGATTTGTTACACAAATGAAATAGTATGGATAGCTAGATGCCTTTGCAGAATGCAGCGGCAAACTACTGAACCTAAAATTACCTGGAAAAACCAAACTGTCAACACATATTGAGGTTTGTTTGCAATGTCTTTTACAGGACAGGCAACTAACATTTTGTTAACTTAAGACAATCAACAGGAAAATAGAAAATTCCTTGCTGTATGGTGAAGAAACTTAGACAATCAACAGGAAAATAGAAAAATTCCTTGCTGTATGGTGAAGAAACTTAAGACAATCAACAGGAAAATAGAAAATTCCTTGCTGTATGGTGAAGAAACTTAGACAATCAACAGGAAAATAGAAAATTCCTTGCTGTATGGTGAAGAAACTTAGACAATCAACAGGAAAATAGAAAATTCCTTGCTGTATGGTGAAGAAACTTAAGACAATCAACAGGAAAATAGAAAATTCCTTGCTGTATGGTGAAGAAACTTAGACAATCAACAGGAAAATAGAAAATTCCTTGCTGTATGGTGAAGAAACTTAGACAATCAACAGGAAACTAGAAAATTTCTTGCTGTATGGTGAAGAAACTTAGACAATCAACAGGAAAATAGAAAATTCCTTGCTGTATGGTGAAGAAACTTAGACAATCAACAGGAAACTAGAAAATTCCTTGCTGTATGGTGAAGAAACTTAGACAATCAACAGGAAAATAGAAAATTCCTTGCTGTATGGTGAAGAAACTTAGACAATCAACAGGAAACTAGAAAATTCCTTGCTGTATGGTGAAGAAACTTAGACAATCAACAGGAAAATAGAAAATTCCTTGCTGTATGGTGAAGAAACTTAGACAATCAACAGGAAAATAGAAAATTCCTTGCTGTATGGTGCAGAAACTTGGACAATCAACAGGAAACTAGAAAATTCCTTGCTGTATGGTGCAGAAACTTGGACAATCAACAGGAAACCTGAAAATGTTCCCTCAAGGGCTGGGATTTTTTCTCCCTAGACTTGGACTTCTAGTAATTTCCCCTGGCCCTGGTCTCTGGGTAGTGAGACGGACGCCCATTTACATTGTTGAGCATGTAAAAAAAATTCCTTGGCCGTTTGAAATCTAAAAGAGTAGCCTAAAGGTGATGCCCGGGCAAAAATCTACCTAAAGTTACTCAGGAACCTCGCCTGTGCTACAGAGCCTGTGCACTGTGCTGAGCTTCTTCAGACTCAGACCTGAGTTGCACTTATGGGTTTACTACCTGTGTGCTATGATGTTGATCCGTAGTTCAAACCTCAAACCAAAGATATTTGAAACCCGGCACCCATCCCCCCACCTGAAAAGGTGTCTTCACTGACCTTATCTATGGCACATCTTGAAATTTGCAAACTATGGAATAGGGACAGAATTAATCTCAAACCATTTAAACGACACCACAAGTTAAAAGAATTTATTTTTACCAAGCAAATGTCGAATAACAAACGGAAGGACAATTAAAAACATATCAGACCATAATGATGTGTCTAGAATACAACAAACATTTGAGAAAGAGATCTGATTGGTCCCCTCCATTGTGCTTCACATAATACACATAAATAAACGGAGGGGGAGCTCAGAGGCCCTGAGCACTGTCCACACACCGGAGACAGGGAGGGAAAGGGGTGGGGAGTCCACACATGCATAGGAGCCCCATGATAATCTGTGTACGTCAAGGGACTTTTCATTTAGAACCCAAAAAAAAATCAGCCCTGTCAGTGATCGTCATAAAGGTCTCAGGATACTGGGTTTGCCAAGGGGCACTAACAATGATGCTAACTGGGCTCTGAATACACCTTGTAACTTCTGACTGGTGATCTTTCTCTTGATGGGGTTTACCAACCTCTGTCTCCAGACCTGATAGGCCACCAAGCCAATAATTTTTTTTTAAAGTAGGGCTAAGCAACCATTCTTAGCCATGTATAGAAATGTTCTGTATACGTATTTTATACTTTTCATTTTATTTCATGCGTGTGAGTGTGTCAATGTGCGTGCAAGCAAAAAGTAAAGTGCCATTTTCCACGCCCTTCAGATTAATTTGCGCATATAGTACCAGTTAGTTGGTAGATACATATCCTTTACAGAAAGTTGCAGAACTCCAGAATTTGTTGGCGGTTGTGGTTTTTCTAGGCAAATTTACGTCCAGCACTTTGTCACTGTTATTAAACGGTCGAATCTCGATGCCACTGTTTAAACTCAACGCAAGTCGGTCCTCTGCCAAATCGCAGCAGTTGGAATCGAACACAGCAGCCTGGCATTATGAAGCGCGTTCGCAACGCCTAATCTGCAGACGCCCGCTGACTAAAGTGCTAGACCTATGTTTTATAGACCAATCGGCACTCAATGGGTGATGTGGTCAACATCGCGCCTCCCGCTTTACTTCCTAGGACTTCACCCGTAACCCACTCAAGGCCTGGTCGATATGGGTGCAATGGCATTTTTTTGGGAAGGGGGTGGGTAAAAAGTCGGGTTCCATATAGACTCAAACCCACGGCCTTCGGATCCGCAAGCGAGCTTCTAGCCATTACATTATGACAGCCCCCCCCCTCCCCTCCCACACATACAATGCCATTCAGAACGTTAGTAATAATAATCATGTTCGAGAGTGGACCCGAACCGGTGTGACGACGACAGCAAACCATGCCCAGGTCACTGCGCCACAACAGCTGTCTTCTGCTACTAGCGCGAGCGAAGCCTGAGAAATGTGACAGGGGAATTAAGAAATATGACAGGGGAATTGAGAAATATGACATGACACATACAGCACAGACCGCAAGCAAATTAAAGGACAGAATAATATCCTGGCTGTTTTAGGTAACGCGACTGGAGTGATAGCAGACGGTAGGAAAAGCGC